>WJFB01001016.1:0-30712 GCA_009870185.1 Pygmarrhopalites habei | reverse complement strand
CCCCCCTTCCCCCCCCCCCCCCCCACACACTCTGCACACACAGAGGACTCGGCTTTTGCGGGGTAGTGCGTGTGACATGAGATGTGGAAAGAGGAAAGAGGCGGTGAAGAGGAAATGAAAAAAATGTTATGCATAGCCCAGTCACATTCCAAAATTTGTGTGTAGAAATGTATCTGTACACCATGAACATATATAACAAGGAAATGGGTGAAAGAGACTTTGAAGTGGCACGGATTTTCTCTGTACATGGAGACAGAGAGAGAAAATTCAATGATGGGAATTTTTAGAGGATTCTTGTATTGACTTGGTATATAGAGAAAAGTGTATGCACGTACATATATTTTTTGCAGTTTGAGCGCATGGAGGGGTTTGAGCAGGAAGGAGTGAAAGTGTGACAAGAGTGGGACGGGCTGAACAAGGACTTACATGGAAAAAGTGTGTGAGTTATACAAAAAGTATTAAAAAAAGATCCTTGTGGGTGTCACACACACAGCCAACTTTCTCCACTTTCCCCGGGTACAAATATTGAACAGAGAGAGAGAGAGAGATAGGGGGAAGTGTCTGTGATTTAGTTTGGGTGGTACATGATGCAGTTAATGCAGTAATGAAGAAGAGTACACACACACTCACTCTCATCTCGTTATTGCACTCTAGTCTCTTCTCCATCCACTCCGTATGTTGTGTGAGTGGATGGGAGGGAGGAGGAGGAGTGACTGAGTGTGTTTGGGTAGTAATTTTGGAGTTGATGAGATTGAGTTGTGTGTGTGCATATATACAATGTATGAATTTCAAATATTTCTCTAGATATTTTGTTGTGTGTTGTGAGCTTGGGAATACTTTCATGTTATGGTGAGGAGGATGAAGCTTTTCGTATTTGTACAAGTGTGAGAAAAAAGAGGGCTGGGATATTTTTGAGAGGGTCTGTAATATATCGACACAAAGTCATGAATGGCAAGGGCGGAAGCTTAGTTAGAGGAGGAGGTGGGAGGAATGAAGGATCAAGGATGATTATGAAAATCTGGAATTATGAAAAAATTCTGAATAATATTATTTTAATAAAGTTGGACATGAAGCGGTGTGATAGGGAGGAAAAAGAGGAGGATGGTACGTTTAAGTCGTATGGCTTTCTTCGGGATTTTCTGTCTATCACGGTTGACGGGATATTAGCCAACATGAAATATAATATTTAGCAAAAACTGTGAACTCAACATATGCTCATTGCATAATATTGAATCACGTTTTATTACAAACGAAACATTTTTGCTTTGGGAGGAGGAATGGAATGACACAATTTCAGAATAAATTTATTTGCAAATATTTCCAGTCCCGTAACTGAAATAGGTCAAGTTCGTTATCGATTTTTATTTCGGAATTTTTTCAAAGAAATTTTGATGGTCTGGACCTAATTTTTTATGCTAGGAAGTAAGTGGGAGAGAAATCGTTGTGTACTTTCATATCCCCTCGATGGTAGTACAGGTGCATCCACCTTTTCATTAATACATAATGAATGGATTTGCAAAATATGAAAAATTATTTAAATGTCATGACCTCAAATTTGTTATCCACACAATTCCTTTGTTCTCCATTTTTTTGAAGGCCATCTAGCTCTTTCCTTTATAGGCTTCTATAAATAAACAGCAAAAATACACACTGAATAATTTTTTGTCTGAAATTATCATGAAGGATTTGAATCTTAACAAATAAGATGAACAAGAAAATTACCAATCTACAATACGAAGATGAACTTGTAAATAAATTTATGCAAACGATCATTGAACCACTGTCCGCATAGAGAAAAAATAGGAAAACTCCCGCTAAGACGACAATCTATATTAGTGAATACTGGAGAAAGTGATCATGAGTTATAATATCATCACCAAAATTTCCAAAGTGTACAGCTGAAGCTGTCCTTTGTAAATGCTTTTCTGGTCCGCATCCTTCTCTCTAATACATCTGTTTACTGTAAGCGGCCACTTTGAACTATTTTTATAAATAAATAACAAGAGTAGACAAGTCTTTGGTCTGATAAAAAGGAATGGTCCAAATCCCACCTTTGATTCCCTACGACTCTTCGTTTGATACCTTCCCCCCCGTCCCGAAGTCCAAACATGTACGTGAAGTCTACACACATCAATCTACGGAACCCACGGAGGACCCATAATAAATGGTCAAGTTAGACAAAGGGAGGGATGAGACTGGAGAGAAAAAAGCTAGAGCACTAAAGCTTTCCCTGGAATTTCCGAACCAGAGAGCAAAAAAGCATGAAATCATTTTTTGGATTGTATATACATATCTATTCAAAATTGTGTTTCCACTCTTCCCTTCAAATCTCATCAGAATTAGCCCACTTTCTCTCTCACACATTTCACACACACGCAAGTGACTCAGTTGAAGTGAATCGTATGCCAACCTCCAATTTTTGACATATTTTGGGAAATGTGAAAAAAGAAGTGGGATTTTGTAGATTTTCTGAGGTTTTTCTAATAAAGGCTCCCCATCTCATAAAGACAAGTATTCGAATTTGTATTCGACGACCCGTCCTTTCTACTGTGTGCAAAATGGAATAATTGGCGGGTAGCTTGGGCTGTCTATCCAAAGTTCACCATAACCGCAAGCCATCTTCTAAACATGCATCCTTTTCTCTTCCTTTTCATCAATGCCATGGGAATGAGATGTATTGCCATGGTGGTATCTTACTATTGACCTCCCCTCCTCTTTCCTCTTACACATCCACCAAAAGCCTGTACACTGAATGATCTGATTCAATTCATCCGTGCCTAGGGCCCGTGTCTAACGGCCTAAAGTAATTCTGATGTGTGCACAGCCGAGACTGTGAAGGGAGGAGGAAGGTGATGCGGAGAAAGTGTTACGTGTATATTGACGATTTCATTAATTGGCTCAGCCTAAGAAGGAACGGAAGGGGGAGGAGGTAGGACTATAAAACAGAAACAATACTAGAGGGGTTAATGTTTAGATATAAGCTCAATATATAAGCTGTAGGATATACCCACATTCCGTCTGTACACATTTTATACGTTCACATATAAAAGACAATGAGAGGCCATCGGAGACTACACTGTCGGAGAGAGATAGAGGGAGAGAGGGAATAATAGAAATGAGAGTTGATGGAACGTAAATATAAATAGACGATAAGGCTCAGAAGTGATGAGGAGGAGTTGAGGATGAAAATAAATTTGGATGGAACTGAGGCCACTCCGTCTAAAATGTGGGAGTACAATGGGCGCTGTCCGGATTCTCTTCTTTTGGGAGAATGAAAGATATTCCCAAACAGGAGTACGACGATTTGAGACTGAGGTGTGCAATAATGAAGAATTATGTCTTGGAGTATATACATGTATATCCATCTTGTACTATGTTTTGATGTGAGTGGATGAGAGAGAGAGAGAGACCGTTGAGAAGTGGAAAATTCTACTACCCACAGGCTACAATTAGGAAAAGCTCTTTTCTTTCTCAGTTAGATTTTCTTGAGTGCTTCAAGACATGGAGGCAATTGAAGGATAGACACAATTTCGACTTGTGCATGTGTACACTGCACATTTTTCCTACATGTTCCGAATGGGTGGATCACCGATTGAGAATCCTTCAAATCTCTATGTTTATTGCTATTCTACAAATAGAGTACTAAATTGGTTTACTTGTACCAGAGAATATATATAAATGAATGGTCTTTACTAGGTACAACTTCATTTTCAATCATAATAATAATTACGTCATATAATCAAAAAAAATCCAGTTCAAGGAGAATATTACATAAAATGAGTTGAAATGGTTGCGAGAATTGAGCGTCATCAATCAAATGCCAAAGGAAAGGTGGGTGAGATCAAATCTGTCATCGTCGTTAGAAAGTCTAGGCATATTCATCAAAGCAAACCATTTTCATGGATTCTACTTACTAGTGTGGTTCTAAATTGAAAAAATATTATTCATAAGACATGATGACTATCGAGAAATGAATAATTTTCAAACTTGTTGCTTCATCATTATGAACCCAAAAAATTAATATTGGAATTCATCTTGACACAATAGTGAAAAGAATTTTTTTTGTTTTATTGAATTGCCAAAAGGATGAATACGGAATCCCCTCTGCCTTTTAATTCTTTGGACCTTGTTTGGGTAGAATTTAGTGTGCACAATTTTTGCATAAAATACCAGCTGTTATTCCATTGAACCTCTGAGGGAAAATTTTGAACCTTTTATCCTTTTATGTGTCTTTTTGTAGGCGGAGGAGACATATACTCAAACAAAGAGACAGTCGAGTAAGACAATGCTACACACTCACAAACAAACCATTCAGACTCCATATGATCAACTGTGGCTTTATAATCTTGAGTTATGAATGGTAGCGCAAAAGCCTCTCTTCCTCTCCCTCTCTCTCTTTGTGTTTTCTATAATAAAAAAATATACTATAGCATTCCAGTATGATTTATGTCGCGTGTAGCTCACATTGTAAATGAAGAAAGCAAGAGAGGAGAAAGTTTGAAAGAAAGAGACAAAAGTTCTTGAGAGAAATTTTTTTTCTTTTACATTGTACTTCATCGTTTCACTTTCCCCTCATTGTAAAATGTGGGAAAGTATACTCGGATCCATTCAAGCAATGATGGAGTGAGAGAAAGCAAAAGATGTATAAAAACAATTTCAAGGTGTATGGAGGAGGAGGAGGGAAAGTCACAAAATTGAATCTTGTTTTGATTTTCACAAAGTCCTCAGTCGTGCGCTTCCAACTAGAAAATTGCACGAATGGAAAGAACAAAACAAGGTAAGTATGTGATAGGAAAGAGAAGAGAAAGTTGAGTAAAGTATATTTGAAGATTAAATCCAAGGAAATGGAGTCAAAGCAATTTAATATCCAAATGTTAGTCGAATGACACGTCTGGAAGCCCTAAAAGCTTGAATGGAACTGGAATGAACTGGTTTACTGTTATTAAAGTCAAACCCACATTCAATACATTTTATTGATGTTCTTCTCTCTAAATTCCCTTTCCTTGAAATAATGCACCTTATAACAAATAACACTTGTGAATGAATGAACTGAGATTGTCAAAATTTTTCATATTCATCAGCAAGACTTTTTTTAATGTACGCAGTTCAGTAGTCATCATTTCAACGTGTTCCATGGTTTTACACTGGTATTGTAATAAGAATAAAATGTATCATAGAATTTGTAGATCATTACTTGTTTTTTTCCCAGAGTTTAACGAATAAAATTATAATCATTAAATAGTGAGAGAGACTGAGCTCAAAAACATGTATGATTAAATCGTAGAATTATTGAACAACTCATGTCAATAAGTTTAAATGGACTACACACTAATAATGTAATAATATACGGAGTATACCAACAAAGAAATTATAATCCTGAAAGATAAATAACAATAATAATACATAATATACACATAATAATAATATTTTGTATAATGTGCAATAATATTATAAGCGGTTCAAAATCAACTCGAACTGAACAGATATATAACGAATTGTTCGATTTTGGTCGAGTTATTTCTTCTAAAAATGTATTCTAATTAAATTCCATTCCGCACACAGACCAAGATTTAATCTGCAAAGCTTGTACGTGGATGGTTGTGACTGTTAATTGATCTTTACATGTGTTTGTAAAGGATCATCACTATTAAGTTACATAACTAGTTCTAGTGTACACAGTACTGTGTCTATAGTATAGGAGGTAATATATATATATTTATTATATGAACTATCATGTACATGATTATAATATTTAAGAAATTGATTGAAATTGGCTTTGGTGGTCTCGACAAAATACTTGCATGATCAGTCTCGTTATTATAAAAGATACGGTTGTGAAGTATTACATAATCCTTTTTTTTGAAAATTTTAAACCGTACCTCAACAACATAAGAGATAATATAAAGAGAAAATCATATTTCAAAAAAATACATTCAAACATAATTTGATGAAATATAGTATGTGTATACCATGTAATATTCCAAGTATCTAAAAGTCAATTTGAGATAAAAGTGCATTACATAATGTTACAATAGAGAGAAGCAGACTTGAGACGTTTTTGATTGTTAGATTGACAGAGAGGCTTGTGATAATGGAACCAACAGCAGTATTATTCTTTTAGGAACATATCTAAGAAGATTGACTCAATTTCCTTTCCCCTGTCTTCATTAATTTTAGTAGTATAATGTAGTACTAGTAGTGTTGAAGTAATTTTCATGTATAGCAGAAAGACCGAAAAATTTTTACACAAAATAAAGCACGACAAGTCACGATTTTTTTGTGTAAAAATTTGGTGATCTTTCTGACGTACGTTTTACATGGAGATAAATATATATATTTATAATTTAATGTATTATTGGGACGATCACAACAATGGAGAGAAACTTTGGCGATCAACAATGTTGAGAAATCACTTTGATCATATTCTTTTTTTGACAATATATTTGTTTTTACAAGGTTCCATAATGATTATTAGATATTTTGGCGTCAGTCCATTTAAATATATACTTTTTTTGAAATCTTTTTTTTGGATGTCTTGTTGGCATTTGTATAAAAAAATTTTCTTTCCTTCTACTTCGAAACTCAGATTACATGTATTAACATCTAGCGACTCTAACACTATAATGTCTGTTTTCACTCCCCACAGTCTCTTTCACACAACAGATTGTTCTTTTTTCTCAAAAAAAATTCTTACAAACATCACATTTTGACAGTAACCGTACCATATATATATATATTATAAATTCTGAAGATGAGTATATACGAAGTATGAAAATATCGTAGTAGTTAACTTCATTGTTTAAATATATATATATTTATATAATCTAAGGGTATACCTTGTTCATACAGACTAAATGATTTGTGTAATAATTATTTTTACACTTTCTTTGTAAGTTATACATACATATGAGTATAACATTGTAGTCCACAAGTACAGGGTGTTCAGTTTTACTCTCGTCAAAATCAATACGCATACACATGTTATTTTAAAAAACAGGGTTTTGTCCAGAATTAAATTGTCTGGAAAAAAACTTGTGTTTGAAAATGTGTGTGTATATTAAGACTAGAGAAGGACTGACAAATATTATCTGAACACCCTGAGTACATACTAGAGAAGGAGAAGGACGTGATGGAGAAAGTGTCTGAAAAGAACTTTCTCTACTGGAGACGCACGTACCACGCTATTAATTATGGATAGAGAAAGTTGGAGGAGGAAGAAAGTGTAACTACAATGTATAATGGGAATTATGTTGTTTTTAAAAAAGAACTCGTTATTTGGATGATAAGGGTTTTGTGGACAAGAAGACAGAAGAAAGATGAAGAGTTGAAGGAGTGGATATCACTTGAGGGCAACTAAAATTCTTTTTTTACTCCCCCCGTTCTAATCCTAATACCTCCAATACATATTTGGTATGTATGCTTGAGGGAGGAGAGCAGGGAGCAAAAATCACACACACACACAAAAGGAATCCAATTAAAAGGATTAATAATAGCGCTTGGGAATTCTTTAAGATGAGGACGTAGTGGTGGTTGTAGAGGAGGAAAGAGAGGAAGAGGAGCAAATGGATGAGGAAGCAGTGGTATTGACGACAGTTGTAGTAGTAGTACTTGGACTTCGAGTGCCAAATTCATGAAGAATATCACGAGCCATATCGATGTCATTTCGAGTAATGCCAAGAGCACGGATTACAAGTTCTTGAGAGAATCCCTCCCCAGTGAGTCGAGAAATATAGTCCATATTGAGATTCTCATAGGAAGTACCGTCCTCATTCAGGACAGAATCAGATGGTAGGGAGGGGGGAGAAGAAACTACATCGGCTACGAGTCTCTCCGCTGAATCACCACGACCACCACCACTCACAACGGTAGTCATAGATTGTAGGAGTGAGTCTGTGAGTCGTTTGAGACTCAATTCTGATGACCCTCCGGGATTCGTATTCTCATAGTTGGGTCCTTCGGCATTGACCAAAGAGGATGAGGACAAAGATGAATTATTTCCATCAAATTCAAATGTCAAGGAATCTCCCCCACAGCTCCCAGCCACCAAAGATGAAGAAACACAACTTTTATTTGTGGATGAGGATGCTGCTGGAGGGTCACTCAGTCGGTTATGTAACATGGCATTACCACGCTGCACAACACCTCCTTTTTGTCGACAGGAAGATGAGGCAGTGGCGGATGAGGAAGCAGAGGACGAAGACGATGAGGTGGAAGGAGGGAGAGGGGGAGTAGGTTGCTGATGTGAATTGTGGTGATGTTGGTCCTCATTCAATAATTCATTCGTCGTCTTTTTATTCGGCAAGACGGCCGCCGAGACAGCGGGGATTGGGACTATGGGTGAACGACTCGATCCAACGACTCGAGTAGAGAAACTTGATGATGGGGTTTTTTCCTTTGCACTCAATTGTGGATGTAACGAATGTCTTGGTAGACCCTGACTCAGGAGTCCTCCTCCTCCTCCTCCTGCACTCTTGACATTTCCACTTGTACCACTAACACTATTACTCAAACTACTAGTACTTGCACAACTACTGGCACCCGCACCACTGGAACTGGACAAACCAACTGTTAAATTACTTGCTACTACATTTTTTGAACATGTGGTGGAATTTAACGGTAAAAGGAGCTGTTGACTAGAATTTGGTGACGAGGGACAGGATTTTGGTAAGAGTGCCCGACTAATGGACTGTGAGATATGAAGTGACGGGCAGGACTTTGCATTACCAGCCACTTGTGACCCCCCTCCTTTACTGCTATTCCCCCCACCAACCCCACCACCTCCACCACTTCCACTATTCAGTGACAATCGGACAACTTTAGGGTCTGCAGAGGCCGACGATGATGATGAAGAGGAGGAGGAGGTTGATGATGATAACGAAGATAATGATTGCTTTCTCACTTGACTACTACTAATACTTGTACTCACGGCAATCTTCGCTGGAACATCGTAACCATTCTCCACCGCTGCACCTGCACACACACACACAAAGAAAGTGACACACACACCCATCAAAAAATGACTTGGGACAATATTGAATACTAAACTACGAAGGAGAACAAACATGGATAATAAAAATGAATATGGAGTCTGTGTCTAAAGTCTACGTGTGCTCATATACTATGTATGTAGTATTATTTAAATAATGCAGTCGTCATCCTTCCCCTTTTTTTGAAACATCAAAAATTACATTAAAAAGTAAATAAAAGTTCATGTCTCACCACTCTCACTTGAATTAAACATTTTTATGATACGGGTGAGAAAGGGAAAAAGTTCTCTTTCTCTCTCTCTCTCTCTCTCCATCTTTATGTAGGATAAGACTACCAAAAAATGCACTTTTCCTTCTACCATACAGTGCAAATACATATTCAGGCAGAGAAAGGGAAGCCAGACGACGTGCAGAGACAACAGACATCCACAGACGTTACATAAAGCCTCAAAAATTTTCTTGGTCCTTTTGTGACACACACACACATAATATTATCTTGTAGGTACACTCCCACTTTCTCTCATATCTATCTCCTTTTCATGACTTTCACCAAGGCTGTCTGTCGAAAACTCTTTTCTCTTTCCACTGGTCTACCTCACTACTCAGACAGTTTGTGTGTAACATTACAAAAGAGGAGGAGGAGGAAAAAATAGTAATCTGGCTCTATTTTCACGATTCTCAAGAAAAAGTCTCATCTCCTCCCTCACATTTTCATTGCACAAGATGATGAATAAAGTCAAGTTGATCAACTCTCATCCAACTCTCTCTATCTTTTATACTACATCCTATACTAAATATACTTCTATGTCTTTTCTTTTTCCGCTCAATCAGTTAAATATACACACACATATATCTACACAAGGAGAAAGTAAAAAAAAAGGAAAAAAAGAGTGGGAAAGTAGAAAGGAAAGGAAAATAAATGAAACTTACCACGCTCAAGCAATCGAGCGGCTGTCGAGTTGACAGTTTCCGTTCCATTTGTGTTCGAAGAAGACGATGACGACGACGACGAGGAGTCGACGACTACTTGGATATTACCATCACTACTACCGCCGATGGAATTACAAGTGGGACCACTAGTAGTAGTAATTGAGCTAGAGCTTTGACTATGGGTATTGTTTGAATGATGGTTCGACGTGGATCTAGGGGCTGCTATTGGCTTCACAACACGATTTCCTTCACCACCAGTCAACCTAAATCAACAAATTATTGATTTATCAACCCCAAAGATGTATGATTATCAAAAAAAACTTTTCACTCGAGTGCAGAAAAGCATATCTTATTATTTTTTCTAAACAAAAATAACAAAAAAATATATATAAATAATAATAGTATCCATTGCACTGTTGACAAGGAAGGAAGGATGTTGGATACAAAATTGTATAGAATTTGATCCCCCTTAAACTACTACTATATTACTTGACTTGGAAAGGATTTACATTGGCTTAAAAACGGATCAGGATAAGTCGAGGGAAGTGGAGGAGGGAAGTCATAAGTTTCTTCTAACCCACATGACAGTGGCACATTGTGTCTACACACTACTTTTTCAAAAAAAGAATTTTTTTTGTGAGAGTATAAATCAATAAAAAAAATATTTCATATCTTATCTTATACATAATCATTTCTTTCCCAAAACTGACTTTCTCTCTCCTTTTTTTACCTAGAAACATGAGACGTGGTGGTAGAAGACAAGGAGTTGAAAGCTGTGGTGACAGTTGACACAGCTGGTGAGGACAAAGATGATGACGACGAGGATGTGGGATTTGCATTTACCCCTTGTCCCAGGGAAGGTGATGCTTTTCGGGGTGGGAGGGGAGGAGGGAGAGTACCCAAACTCGCTGATTCTTGAAGACATGAGGCTCCATCATGAAATCTCGTTGCGCCTCCAATACTAACTGCCAGATCCAAGTCTCCACAGCAGTCTTTCCTGGTAGTACGAGGTGAGTGTCTTGGTGTTGTTCCAGGACTTCTCCCACTCTGATAAGGAAAAAGACAAAAAATATTGTTGTACAGTATACGCAAAGCGGAAATGGAGATTTAAAAGAAAACATTCATGGTACATATACGTAGCAGTGTGTAGTAAACAAAACTTTAATATAATTCAAGAAAAAGAAGAAGAAGAGTGTATAAAAGGAATAAACGAACTGAGACGAAGAATGAGAAAAAAAACGTATGGTGATAACATGTAGCAAAAAGACTACAAAAGTCCCAAAAGGTCTTAGTTTCTCTTTCTCTCTCTCTCTCTCTCGCTCTGTTTCTCTTCACAAAATTTCTTTGAATTTTCCCTACAATTAGCTTAGCGACGCCAAATGCAACGTACAAATAAACCTTCTCTCATTTCGTTTTCTTTTTTCATATAAAGTTTCAATTATACGAGTTTCACTGTCATCATGAATTTTCACCACACACATACACAGTGCACTGTGCAATTGTACAGTCTATCTCCTTTTTCTTTCTTCAAGAGGTGATCCCATATCTCTTCCTCTGGTCTCACCCTTGGCCATGGAAGGAAGGTAATGCCAAAACGTCAAATTGTACACATGAAACATCTTAGTACTTTTAATTGGGAAAAAGGATTTTCTTTTTCAATTTCCTACTACTACAAAAAATTCTACTTCTACTCCTAGACTCAAATTGTACGAGGAAAATTTTAATTAAAATTAAATACCCTTTTCTTCTTCCTGCTACCAAGGAATACAAATTACGCAATTGATAGCATGAATTGTAATGTATCCACAGAGAGAGAGAGAGAGAGAAAGAGGAAATCCCCGTATGAAAGAAATAAGGGTTAGAGGGGACTGAGAGAGAAAATGCTACTTTGAAGTTGTAGAGCTAGTCTCTCTCTTTCTCTCTCTCTCACTGAGAGACAAAGAAAATCATTAGATGAAGTACAGCATTGCTCTTTCTCTTTTCAGTGTGTGTGTGTGTATTGTAGAAAAGGTAGAAAAGCAAAGTCTTTCTCATCCCCAGGAATCTCACTCGGCGTTCCTCCCTCGTTGTCAGAATTATTAGTGACGGAATGTCCTCGTCGTGCAGAAAAAGAAAAAAAAAGTTTTTGGGCAAGATCACTCACGCATACACACACACTGACTTTCTCTCTTTCCCTTTCACTCTGTATCTTTGTTTAGTCTTTTGTGTACATATTCCTTTCCTCAAGACATACAAGATGATAATAATAACTGAATGACGTACGACTCTTTTCATGACTTGACCCTCTTTTTTAAATGTAACAAAAAAATACGAAATAATATAACTCTATATTTAGAGATAATAAAAAGTTGGAGGGAGACGGTTATGCAACTACATATATTCATCATAAAATGGAATACATATACCTGTTCTACATATCATAAATGTATTGTGAGGACAACTTATGCCTGTGCCAGTTGTGCTCCCCCATCCTTTTATTATAGAAACAGATAAAAAAAGAGAAAGACTGAACTGAGAATGTGGAGAAAGTGTCTCTACGCATAACGCAAGATTCAGATTGAATGCACTTAAACAAGAGGCATTGTATCATAAATTCACACACAAAAATACAAGAAAATTTATGAAGCTAGTTGACAACAGACGACAATTTT
The DNA here is from genome assembly GCA_009870185.1 of Pygmarrhopalites habei. Classification (NCBI taxonomy): domain Eukaryota; kingdom Metazoa; phylum Arthropoda; class Collembola; order Symphypleona; family Arrhopalitidae; genus Pygmarrhopalites; species Pygmarrhopalites habei. The sequence continues at coordinate 18,144 of WJFB01001016.1, read as the reverse complement.
GATTGCTATAAAATCTACCATTATAACAACTATAATGACTTGAACACTCTTCATCCTTTAGTGTTATCAGGAACATATTATGAACCACACACGACAGATTAAAGTCTGTATTGTGCATAGATGGTCATTAATATGTCAAAGATTTTTCTTTTAAAAAATATGTAAAGATCTTACTGTGACAATTGAATATGTACCCTGTGACCCCGAAATTTCCGGAAAACTAATATATGTATGTATAATATATTTTGCAAATTGTAGACAAACATGAAGGACAATGAATTGATAAAATAAAAAATTCATATTTCCTTCATTAAAGATAGAGAAGGACTGTCAATTGGAATTTTGTTTTAAAGCATTCATGATTTCATCATAATCTCTACTTTGAGCCGTGTCAAGAGCAAAAGAGAGTCAGAGTGTCCTAGTTTTGATATCATGTTGCCAATGAAAAAGAGTTCCATGGTCACAAGTTGCGGATGAGACAGAATAAAATATTAAGAACGTCGTCACAGACTCGGCTACGTGACAGTCGGAGAGATACGATAATAATGTTATCTGTAGTGTTTGCAAGACGAAGTTCTTTTTTACAAAGTTCATGTTATACACCACATTGTTAAGAAGGTAAGGGAACGGAGAGAAAAACAAAAATAAGACAACGACAGAGCAGTAGTAGTCATCATCAACAGTAGTATAAATTTACCAGATTTTTATGCAGGCTTTCAGGAGTTTCAGATCTTGGAGAGAGAGCCAGTGACTCAAGGTTCCTCACATTCCAGCTTCCCGTATCCTGTGAGATAATATTATACACATATAAATATACTGGTACATGTTGACAAAAAAATAGTCTGCACATGAATATGAATGAATTATTATGGGTAGCATAAAAAAAGGAGAAAAAAATTGATAAAAATGTTGTACAGAACAATATGTAGAAAATACAAATGAAAGAGCACGCACAAAAGTAGAGCATAAAGCACACACAGCAAAGCACAACAGTCAGAAGCTCCACGTAGCAATGTGTAGCTATACAGAGAGGTCCAAGAAAGAAAGAGAGAGAGAAGATTGGTGAAAGACACATGACATGAACTTTTTCTTTACTTCTCCAACTTTCTCATTTTTATAGAGGTTGAGTCGGGAGAGACACAAAATCAGAGGAACATCACGACAAGCAACAAGAAAATGAAAAACCTTATTCTAGATTTCCCCCTTGAATTACTACCAACACTAGCTAGTTACCCTCGACCTTGAAAAAATTCGTTTCTTCCCTTTTTTACACCAAAAAAAATTGACAAATTGCATACCCAATGCTGACAATATTACAAAATTAATCAAGTCGCGTTCCAAGATTACAGATATGTTAATGAAGGGCAGGGACATTCCTAACGGCGTCGTCTCTCTCGAAAAAATTTTTCATTCTAGTCCCCAACATTTTTCTGGTGCCATTGTCTGCGTTGGTGTGTGTACGTGGATGTGTGTGTAATATGTGCCAGTAGGAGCAAGACGAAGAAAAAGGACGAGTAGGACCAGAAGTAATAATTCACAAACTTCAAAAAAAAGTTTAAGTAGAGTATGTTCACACACACACATACACACACCACTAGAGAGGAAAGAACGAAGTTGGTGTGTCATGTGTGTGTGTGTTCGTGGAACCCTGTGGAGCAGATAAAAAGTTGTCCTTCTTTTTTCCTGGAGGAGATGGAAAGCAGCAAAAGTAGTCACATAAATTATGTAACTTTAATAGCAAATATGTGGTGGTCCTTTAAACGAGAATTAATAGCCTCCTATGTGCTCATCCGGCGTTAGCATTTCAAGTCGTCTATTTTGCAATATGAGCCAAAAAAATGTCGATTCTGATCTCATTTTATTTCCTCCTCTTCCTCCTCCTTAGACTTGCTTCACTGAATACTATTACTCCAGACTAAATGTGTGACAGTAGTATAGTCTCAAGTTTTTTGTCTTTAACTTTTTTTTGACTATTATCCCAACCCACTTTTCCCTCATCTATAAATTAATGTAGAATTACCTTAAACTTGGATCTTAAGCTTAACGATGGTACACTCTTCTGCAAAATTGCAAGTTTTAAAATTTCGTCATTCGTACAAAACAAATTCATAATCTTTCTTCACATATAGCCGGGAGGACTTCGTGAGCTGCAAAATGAATTTTTTTCCTGAATACAAAAAACGTGGAAGAGAGAGAAAGAGAGAGACGAGACTACTTAAAACTATTGAGAATTGAGATGAACTCAATTACAAAAACCCATTACAAATACAATACAAAAGAAAAGAAGGGGAAACAAATCTGACTAAATAATTAATTAGTAGTGGTTAGACACATTTTCTGAAGGCCTCCTCTCAATTACCAACATATTTACATTATTATCTATATACGATGAACTACCCTCCTCAGGCTCAATTTGTCTCTATATAACATTGATGGAGTTCTCCTAAACAACAGGAGGCAATGAGCTCAATAATATGTGTGCCTACCAATAATATATCAAAATGATGAGAAGAACAATTCTTGATTGCAAATACATGCTTCTCATCTCGGATTTTAAAAGAGATATTCGATCTCACGAAAATCAACACAATACATAAAAAACACAACTACACCAAGTAGAATAAATCCAAAAGGTAATAGGAATGATTGTATCCACACACACACTTTTTGTATATATGGTTGGTTGGAAAACGTGTCTGTGGAGAGTAGAGATGGAGGCCAAAGTCGAGTTGTAAGACCAGTAGATCGACTGTCCAGCACACACACACACACACACACAATAAAGTCAGAACGAATTGTTAGCTGAGCTTAATCGCTTCTCACATAATTATTACTACAACAAATAAATTGACTATGAACAACTATTTAAAGGTTCAGGTCACTTCCAAGACCATTTCATTCATTCAATCATTCTTTCGACCATCATCAAATCATTATATTACAAGTGTTCATAGCAGCAATAGCAGCGGTGGATCCACTATGCAGAGCACACACACCAAAAATTATACAGGCAAACAGAGACAGCAGCAATAACTTGTATAACAACAGGTATTGGTTCTCCCTGGATACATAATATACACGTATTGGCAAGCACGACACGAATATGAATGAACCTCAATGAAAAGAAAGGTCCACAATTTTAAAATTCATATTATGAAAATCTCCTTCATCTAACGCACCGACAGACTGATTTTACACGAAACTACGCTGGTATGGTCGTATAAATTGAAGAAATTCAAGTTTTTGTGAATCACTCTCTAATAATCGGGCGTAGGATCCTTCACACCCTGTGAATTCAATTCACAAAATCTGATAACACAAAACATACACACTCACTCCACAGCACATGATACTATCAGACTCGTCAATTTACTCGAAACAACAATGACCTGCCGTAGGGGAATAGACAAACCTTCAAATGTATTAATACAACCTAGTTACACACACAACTAAAATAAAGAAAAATAAATAATACCCAAGATTCAGGAATGTTTTACCACAATTATGTTTAATCATAATAATTCTATTTATTATAGAGGTCTTAAAATCAAAAAAACTATCAACTATGGAGGTTTGCACACTGCGTAATCGTGCCGCACAAACCAAGAAAAGAAAAACAATCAAAACATGTTACTTCTTACTCTCAGAATTATGGTATACCCAAATAATATAAATATTCCACGAGCATTTTCATTCTTAAGCATACAACATTCAAACTCTCTATCTCGTTTTCACAACTGGCTTTGTCAAAAATGATCTAAATCAAAGCATTCAATGAGGAACAAGTTGATAAATATAGTACTTAATAATATATAATTAAATATTTGAATCAAAAATTTTTTTGATTACTACTATTTCTTTTACTCTTTCTTGGCTTGTCAACTACTTAAGGTGACTGTGAAAATGTTGAAATAGAATGTGTAGTGACGAATGACGATACACTCAACTAAAAATTAATTTCCTTCACTGTACAAGCATCAAACATAACATGTATGTATCTATATAAGGTATACGTAAAAATAATAAGAGAAATAAAATTAAGAATAATAATGGTACGTACGAGTAGGAATTCAAAAAAATCATTTCTAGCTCCAAATCCAATTGACTAGCTTATAAATAATGACAGTCATCACTAATACACACATAATATAATAATAAAATACTCGAGTACTTATTAACTTATACACATCTATATTTGAAATTATAGTTTAATCTCTTAAGAAATAAAATAAAATAAAAGTGCGTTGAAAAGTGAAAGCAACAATTTTTATAATTATAGATCAATTTTGATAATAAAAAAAAGTCTTCGTGAATGCGCTAATATTCCATGCAGAAAAAAGAAACACGATTTGAGCGAATTTTAAGAAAGCTAAAAATACAATTCTAAATTTCATAATACAAAATATCCCTCCCTCCCCAATACAAACCAGCATAATTGATATCGTCAATAATAGTGATTTGAGAAAATGTTGAACCTGACCTAACGAACCAAACCCATGTAGATGTACAAAAAAAACTTTTTTATATAGAAAAAAAATCATATAAAAAAGATGAAAAATTTCCAGTTCCAAATCGCATCCCAAGCTATATATTACTACCCCAGTGTTGCTTTGATTTATAAACATTTTGAGTACATGACTTATAAATGTGTGCAACAAAGACGTGCACATAAATACATATTATTATGTATTTTAATACAAAAAGTTATTGAGTGAGCATTGAGTATTTACTGTCCGAAATTAAAAATAATCTTATCAATTCTCCTCCTCTTTCATCAACCAAATTGTATGATTTGTGCTTCGGAATCTCATTTCCCAAATTATAATTAGTTTGAGACAGAAATATTGAATAAACACTATTTGTTTTTTTTCTCTCTAAACATTCTTAAAAAGAATGCAGTCTTTAGTTTGCAAAAAAATTGGAAGCCCATAAAATATATGTAAAATATGTGTAGTGTACATACATTCAAATTAGACAGTAACGACAATAGCAAAAAAATGATACTGACAACGAGAGCAAAAAAATTTTGTTTTAAAAAAAACTTGACACAAATGACGAAACAACATCACACACATACTCAAGTTGATTGTTATTAATTAGTTATTTTTTAAAATGATGAGGCAATCAGCTGGAGTAGCACTAGCAAGACAACGAACGAGTAGTAGCGGCAGAAAAAAAACCACAACGGACATCAAGATGCTATCACCTCCTCGCCTCTTGAACTCGATCCTAATGATTTATCCGACTCCTTCTTCCTTTGTAAGTGTGAGGTACCTTATGGTGAAATGAAAATATGAATGGTGAAAACAATCATATACATTTATTTTGTAAAATTGTCAGTAAATCATATTTTGATCTACAAATATACTCACCTATAAGCTCATCTACTTCGTCGACGTCATCTAATGATTCGTCTAAATCTAGTAGATTCCCAGTTGAGCTACTTGCTTTGTGTTGTCTCCGTGGGTCAAATGGATCGACAACAATGGACTCTGTCCTGTAAGCGAGAAAAAAATATGTTAAATTAGAAAGTTCACTTTTTGTCGCTAACTAAAAAAAGTCAAATAAAAGGGTATACCCTTTTATTTCTGCTCGGCAGAAGGGACAACCTTGGCCCTCTGATTCCTGTTAAATTTACAAAATTGAAAAGGTTCAGAGTTGCGATTGATTTAATCTCATTCATAATACTCTGGTGATTTCACAATAAATAATGTTAATAATCCCACCTGCCAGGACGTTAAACATGGAGTACATAGGAGATGCCCACATGGTTCAATACGAATATCCTTATCATTCTCAGCACAAATTTTACATAATTGAAATGTAGAGCCCATTTCACAGTATAACTCGTACTGTTCCTGTGTGACCTTGACATGGTCTTCCGGTGTTAACTGGACCGCTGACGACAGGTCGGGATTCACATTCCGCCCATCTGGGTACAAGTAACTAAAAAATACAAGAACAAACTGTTAGAGCCAATTAAAAAAAATTTAACCCTCATTTGCCAAAAAGCTCCATTCATCCATGTTCTAATTTAGAACGTGGTTGGCTATATAGCAAAGACGGAAAGTATACATAGTCAAAGAAGAGTCTCATTTTGACACGCCATGACGTCAGCAGACGGCATCTCACAATCACATCCTCTCTCTCTCTCTCTTCCCTCCATTCAATTTTAAAACTCTTAAGTGTACTTGAAATTCGCTCATCATCCATACAAACATACTAGCAACCACACACACACGCAGTGACGTCGATGGTGTGACAAGGAAGTAAGGTCAGGAAGACGTGGATTTTCGTATATGCCAAATGCCAGGATATTTTTTGTACACATTTACATCTCATTTGAATCCTACTCTTGACCACTCCTTCACTCATACATTGTTTGAATTTTAAATGAGTTGGCTCAAACTAATTACAATAACAACAAGATTTTAAAATGTACACTTACAATCCTTCCCTAAAACCATCCAGGAGAGCTTGGCACAATGACTTATTTTGGGGTATAGTCTGTAAAATATTTCTGTCTAACGTCACATAACCAATTGCCCACTGTCCCAATCGTGTGCAACTCAGCCGAAACACATAACTGAAAAAAAAGATAAATTAAAAAACCATTATCATTGGATCATTAATGTAAGAAAATTTGAACATACTTTTTTATACGTGAATGAATGGTAAATATACAAACATCAAGTTAATCGAATATACTTTGTACTGTCAATATTTTCACAAGGAAAAATGTTAGTATACCCCCTTTACATACATTCATATACGCTTGTGTGTGACATGATTTCTCACCTTCCTGGTTTTGTATTATATTTCTGCAGTCTCGCTTTCACTTCATCGTACGTTAGGAAGGCCACATAACCAGGGTGCGTAACAGCTAATATCTGCCAATTTCGCAATAGAGTGGACCAGGGTTGGAACAGTCTAAAATAATACAAACAGTCATCAAATTACTCATCATGAATAATTAATCAGAAACAGTGGCACGTTGGGGAATTCTGTGGAACGAAACGGCAGTGTCTATGTATCATACAACGACATACTGGTGCAACATGATAATGTAGTCGTTCCCAACAGTTGGATACACATACACCACCCAAAATCCAAACATAGACAAAGTTCAACAACTACTCCATCGTCGTTGATGCTACTGCATTGCACTTGCCTCATGATAACACATTCATATCAACACTTTATTTGACTTTATCAAACAATAATAATACACGCATACAAAAATAATAAAAAGTGACTACCGAAATATCCTACACATATTCGTGTCATTTAATCGATTATCTCTCGCGATTGCCCCCTTGCCAAACCCTCCATAAACCAACATTAAAAAAATCAATATAGATATGGGGAGGGGGGAAAATTAGCAGCCACAAGTCGCAAAAACAAATATTTAAAAAATATACAATTCATACAAAAAATCCTTGCTCAAAGATATTATTTTTAATGTTAACATTCATTCGTATCATCGTATCATATGAGTATGTACTGCGCACTCAAGTACATATTATTAATTATTTGAAGATTCTTGCCACTGTCTGGGAAGAACACTCTAACGTGTAATTTCCCATGTACATGACATTATTTAAAGAAGAAAATTTACCTTGTGAAGACGTCAAATTCAAAATTTGAAATATAGTCATTGCACGTGAGGTCAATGGTTGACTTCAGTGCCATGGCTTCCAGTCCTGTACTTATTGGATGGATCGCACTCAGAGTTTGGCGAAAATGCTTCCAAGATACCGTCGTCCTGCAACAAAGAGAGAGAGAAAAAAAAATTTAAATAATCATCATCATGTTAAAAAACAATCATCAACTACTTTTCCGAATCCCTCTAGACACATAAGTGTATTTGTACTGCCGTACAGGTTTACAAGCCATGCATACTTCCCGACCCAGTACTTACTATCGTATTATCCAACAACAACTCATTAAAGGCACATCAAAGAAAGAGTGGACAGGGAGAGGGACGAGAGAAAAAGTAAAATCAAAAAACATTTTCAAGTATTCATAAATGCATAATAATTTGAGACGTAATGACGAGAAACACTACAATGTAGCGGCTACAGAGAGAGAGAGAGAGAGAAGAACGGGTAAAAAACAACAATTGCCCAATGGCAAAACTCAAGTCAAGACCAAACAACAACGAGTACGCACACCTCTTCTTGCTCCCAAACAACTAACATTCATGATCATGTCGAGAGAGAGAGAGGAGCGTACTACACACACACACACACACACACACACTGTAAACCTCGAATAATTCAAGTTCGCAAAATATATGAGCGTCTGCTATATTATGTTCTCATGTCCACACTTTGTAACTCTCCTTCATTTGCTTGAATTTTAAATTCACGAATGAACGAATATGTGTTGGTTCAGCATTCACATAGTCAGAGTTTGAAAGCTCCTTGTTCAACATATAATGCTTCTCCTTCACTCTTCCTACCCTAGACAAAATTATTGTAATATACTATTGGTGATTTATCAAGACCATAGCATTTTTGATAGCAATTTCTCGTCATACATGTCTTCATATGTGTCAAGTGAAACAACACAGTTCATAAATATTATGTATATGCCAACAGAATAAACTATCATCGTCGTCTCTACTTAATTCACCTAATACTAAATCAAATCTCTCCCCCTCCTCTCTCCGAGGACTTGTGATCCACAATCATCTATATCATCCTCTTTATGTGAGTACATGTGTCTGAGCTCAACTAACTGTACTTAATTATCAACAGAAAACAAAATACACATCAACAGATGATTGCTACCTTTTCATTACATGTGCACGTTCTGTCAGGTGGAAAGACCATACATGCTAAAGACATTAAGCCCAGTGACAAAGTTGAAAGGTTCACCTAAAAATCTGATTTTGATTTGATGAAGGATAAAGTGAAAAGTCTTTTGTACCAACCCTTGCACCTTGAGAACCAAAGCTAAAATCTTCAATTTTAATTCTGTTCCTCTTCATCCACTCGCCTCCTTCACAAAAAAAAGAAGATAGGATGAGGAGAGAAAGGAGTAACTTTTTTAACAAGTTCTCTTTTGCTCACTCCTCGTCAATTAGATTTTGAGTCTCCCTTTCATGTTGATCTTCCGTGTATTCCAAGAGCACGAAAAGTTTTTTTCATCCATTTTCCATGCCATTCTTAATCTTACAACATTTTCCCTATTCCTACCATTCTCAAAATATTCTTCATCCTTGCTACATGTAAAATGTCAGCATTTAGTTGTAAAAAGAAAATTAATACATAAAAAATATTACAGTCTTCTTTGTGTGATGATGAGGACAACAGAAGGATGTCAAAAAAAATTTACACACCCCAGTAAGCCTATTCATTTATTTCTTTTCTAATTGTGTTTGTATTTTTTCCCTTCAGTCTGAATTATCAAGTACTTACTTTTGCAGTCAACTTATTATGCTAATATATGTTCTTCCATCTATTAATATAGTACACATAAAAAAATGTTTTAAGAAAAGGAACCCATTGCAATGCCAACTACCTATCTGAACAAAAGTTGAAGTGATTCTTCACTAAAAAAACTGGTGTTTTTTAAATAATTTTATGAATGAATACGAGGAAGATAAATTCGTACTACATAATCTACTGAAAATCAAAATCCATATCGTCACTTGCTGTTACTACATTTTTTCGTTTCTCTTTTAAGCAGTATACGCACAATGAAAACTATTAGCTCACAGTTCCACGTTAAGCTTTCCATTTTCACGTTTTTTCACCATTTCTTGTCGTTCAGGCGTGAAATGAGAGCGGAAAATTAAGCTTTGTCAAATTTCAATGGAACAAAAATTTTCTGACAAGGTAACTTTATTCATTGCATTCTCAGAATTTTGGTTATTGACTGTAGTCCTTACGAACAGCCCTTATATATTCTACACCATTACTAATGGTCCACTAGTAAAAAATTGTCAAAATAGAAATTCATTAAAATATTATTGCTGAAAATTTCATTTGCGTTCATTAATTGTTGTTCACAAAGTGCCAATAACTCAATTATATTATAAAATTTTCCAATGTATTTATTTTTGAACTGAAGAGACAAAATTTTGTCCCCCGTCATTTTTGAAACCTCTCCTTTACCAAACGTTATTAGAAAATTTGCAACGCATTCGGTAAATCATTATCAACTAAGTAAGTATGGCTACAAAAATACAATTCCAACCATACAGAATCCGTGTGGTTACCTAGTGAAAGACCGTGAATAAACAAATTCTCAACACCTCTAAATAAAGTAATAAATAGTGATGAATTGGAGAGGAAATGAAATTTTCAAGACACAGAGATACATGACTTCCGAAAACGTAGCACCCTGAGCAAAATTGGTCGTGTACACATGAATTTTATGCTTCAATATAAATAGAATAATGTTCCATGGACAATTTGTTTAGCATCTTTTACAGATACAAGCTCCCTGACTATCTTCCTTTAAGCTTTACACGCACATTGAATGATATCTTGGCCCTCACCTTCCTTACTGAAAGACTTGAATGAAGATAAACACACAGAGTCAATGTAGAGAGAAAGAGGGAAAAAGACAAAGTGCATACAAATTGAAATTAAAAGCAGGATCCATTCATTATACAGTACAATTTGTACTGTGTATAATATGACATAGACAAAAGTCCGGAAACGTGTACTGTCAAAGAAGACACAGTGTCAAACATGATGAGGGTAAATGTGAAAGATATTTTTACACACATGACACGACAATACATATACATGACTGATTTTGTCGGCTTTTATTTCTAATTCGCTGGATATCGTGATGTGATTCTCTCTGAATGGTCAATGAATTAGTCAACACACACACAAACATACTGTGTCACATAGTTGTAGGAAAAATTCCCTCTCTGCCTCTTTTGCTCTTGATACAATCAATGCAATTCGTTACTGAGTTGGAACCTGGAGAGCGAATCACATTTAATTCATTGCAATTTGTAATGCATTGTCAGAAAAGAAAGATTTAGCGATAAGTCCCAATAGACTGACTACTTAGTACATGGATCATCTTGCGAAACTCAAAAGGTCACGACAAAGGATTATCATGACAAAATACAAGACAATGCACCACACACACAACAACAACAGCACAAAGAAAATGACTCCTTTTTCAATGAGTATTTTCTTCTGGTAACAATTTTACTACTCTTTATTCTTCGTACACTGCCCCGACTGTCCGCTGATGAATATGAAGATAAAGTTATAAAAAATGACTTGTTTCTTGATATTTTCTCAATGATAGCATATTAGTCTAATATCCATAATCCAAGCTGACAGTCAATTTAACTAATAGTTAAGAGTGCAAACTATTCAATTACATCAAATCGTAATATGTTATAATCTGCACTCATACTATGAGTCTCATACTACAGAAACAGAGTGGGAGATGGAATGGGAAAAAACTATCACACAAATGCTGACCTTTCTTATTTCATCATCACCCTCACACAATGATATACAGCAAATGGCATGACATTATGGACTAGAAAATATCAGCGGACACAAGACACCTACAAACACGCACACATAGCGGATAAGAAGAGATATAAAAAGAATGGCCACTAGCTCTGGGACTGTTGTAGCTCTGCGCTCTAAATTCCGTGCTCTGTCGGATAAAAATCAATTCATCTCATGAACATCAACCTATTATATACAGAGAGAAAGAGTGTGTGTGTTTATTTCGTACTACTCGGACAATAATAATAATAGTAATGAGAATAGAAATACGAGGTACTCTTGTCGATTGGTGATGTGACACTGTCATTTGTATATCAGCTAACAGTAAACCGCAGCGCAGCAGCAACAACTCAAATGTACAAACTTCCATACCATTGAACAACAACGAGACTAGTACACACAGAGTGTGTGACAAAATAGCTGACTGACTGAATCATAAAATGCTGAATGGAATTTTTGCACAACTAAAGTAAAGTAATACTATTCAAGCTTTAAACACGCATTATGTACATGTATATCCGTAATGCAAATCAACTGTTGTATTGTCGTTTTAATAATTATGAGCTGTCCCTGCATGTACATTTGTGGAGATTTCCTCTCAGTGAGAATGACAGATGTCATCTCATTTAGAAGTAATGAAGAAGCTACATTACATTCACACTTCATAAAGGAGGAGGAGGAGAATGAATGGATAAAGCAACGGACAGTACATAATAGAAAGAGGGAGAGAGAGAGAGAGAAGAAAAAACCATGTTATTGTGAAGACTGAATTATTGCTTTTCTAATAATCAAGGATTGATGGGAAATTAAATAAATTAAATTAAAAATTGCAAAGGGTAGTATTGCACAACACTAACCGATTTGATATTTGCTGCGATGTAACAAGACTCTTTGGATTAAATTTGCATTTAATATTTTTTGTGTACAAAAAAACAGAGCAAAAAATCTTCACGTACATTTTGTACATTGTGGAGAGAAAGAATGTACAAATTGTACAGACATAATGTGCAGATATTTCAACCAACCACCACCACATCTAAAAAGGATGTGATGCATCCTTTCTGATGTTGTTGTTGTTAGTTCTACATGAATTATACCATATTAAAAATTACTCGCTCGTCAATTCAAGGTAAAGAGTAAAGAAGGAAAAAAAGAAGATGCTATGTTGTTGATTCTTCTTACATTCTGTACAGTCGGAGACTGCAGTAAGAACAGCAAGCAAGCAAGTAAAGGAACGCAAAAAGTTGGCTGCTGGGCAATATGGATAACTGGGTGCTGTGTGTGGCTCTTCTTGTTTGTAGGGCAATTTACATCTAAATATAGGCGGGTTCATAATAATAAAGACGTGCAAGACTATCATCGTTCATCTTTCTGAAAGGAAGTGCAATCTGAGGGGTATATATTATTTTTGCACAAGTCAAAGAGGGCTACACTATACCTCTACTTGTCCTTTAAACTAGGTACTGATGCATCATTATCATTATCAACATCATATCGTACTACAATGTATAACTCTAGAATATGCTATATCCACAATTCACAGTAGTAAAGTAACTAGCCATTACACGCAAACCAAGGTACAAATAGAAATAAGTACAAGTTGCAATTATGAATCGTAAATAAAAATAATACAAGCATTCCCCTCCTTTTGTCGTAAAATGTAAAAACAATAACTGTACGTCAGTGTGTGTGTGTGTGTGTATGTGTGAAAACGACGAAAATAATAGAACAATCAAGTTGGAAATTTCTCATATACTCATATGTAAGACGACCATGTGAATTGAATGACATAAAAAATTACAGTTTGAACTTAAAAATCAGAAGCATGAGACAAATTGCGACATTTGTTCAGCTTTGCTATCTCTGTGTCTTTAAAATACATTTAGTAATAATTATGAATGTAAATGCTACTACCACCAACTTGGACTTTAACTCGTATTCAAGAAGCTGTTATAAAACATATATTTTTTCAGAAAATGTTTTTTATACTCTCTTGTTAATTTTATATGCGTAAACGCGGGCGGTGAGTAGACTCAATCGACACAATTAAATTAAATTTTACCATATATTCCAACATGGTTTGTTTCACTAAGTACTCATATCGAATACGCGTAGACATGAATGAGTATCGAAATATGACACCTGCAATGTTTATACATTTTTAATTTGGGTATTAATGACAATGGTACAGTGTATTCAACAAGCATGTGTAGATTTTTTTGGTGATTCATAAATCGTGAATTTTGAGAGCTATATTGTTGCCCATATTATCCTCCTTTTTTACCTACTCACGACATGAGATGATAATATTTTATGCGGGATGATGGAGATCGCGTGTTTACGTGTTAGAATTTTGCCATCAAATTATTACAGGTACTTTATTGCGCTACATCATCATTCTCCTCCTCCTACGTCCACTTTTTTGTGTTGTTTCAGTCTTACTCGCAAAGAGTCTGTATAAATATCTATGAATGGCATAAATTCTGCCCTACCTTCAAATTATGTTGTGTACTTGTGTCCTCTCTCTCTCTCATGGTTCTACCACTCCACAGTACTACGTACAAGTTTCTAATAGTCTGGAAACTATATACTAGATATTTTGAGAGTACCCAATTGTGGGAAAAAACTATACTTTCTGATTATCATATCTTTATCGTTTGAACGCTTCCTGTCCTTTGAAAATGAATATCATCATCCAAAAACAACCCAGCTTCGTCTACAATACTCGTATGTATATGCCAAAATATGAACAACATGAGGATCCACGACAAGGCAGTTTACCAATGACAAGTATTAGTATAACATAATAGAGTCTGTCTGAAATAAAATAAGTTGAAAAGTAACCAGAGTCCAATTTCCTGCTGTGAAAACCTTTAGCTGATCTGATTCCGTGGCTTTTAGCAAAGTTGTGTAAAACCACAAACTGTATAAATGTATACGCATTGTTTGCCCGCTTGTCATGTCGATGTCACAAAATAATGTCAAAATGGACAAACATGTAGAGAAATAGAATATAAAGTTAAAAAATTTCGAAAGAGGGATTGAAATAAGGAAAATGAAATTTACAAGTGTCATGTGGTTAATTTTTCTAGGAAAAAATAGACGACAACAAACTAGAATAATGCTACTGAGAAAGAGAGTCAGAATAAATCAAATACTTGCCTGTTTCCAAAGGAAGATTTCCAAAAATCAGCAGCATCAGACTTTGTAATGCGAAACTGGTCACCGGTAAATATTCCTAGAGAGACAGAATAAAAAAATATGAACACATTTTTTTGCACATTGTTTGTTCACTAAATCCGTTCTCAACTGTATAATTTCTCTTATTATCTGCCTTGTAACCTTATACTATAAATGAGCATTACCAATAAATGCAACTCACCATTAGGAAACAGTGCTTTCAGCTCACTTAACATATGGCTAAAGACCAAACTAAGCTTGGTCAAGTTCCGTCGATACTACAAAACAACAAATTTCAACATTAAGTATTACAAAAGAAACTATTAAGAGACTTCAATTTTCTTGTTATCAATTTGAACCAACTAGTATGGTTACATTCATTTGTGTCAACAAGTCAAAAGAATGTACAAAGTTACTCACATGTGAAGATTCGTCAAACATTTTTTCTTTGCCTTCTTTAAACAATTTGATGGCTTGTTTACATTTATTCATTTGATTTTCGATAAAGAGACGAAAATATTCATTGCTGTTCAATACAAGGAGCTTGTCCTCATACTTTGAGTAGATTAAACGAAGATGTTGGTAAGTATCCGGCAAAATGTCCAAAATGAATGGTGGTGAGTTCTTCAAAAATCAAAATTCAAGACATGTAAATATACATTTTGATACTTATTTATAATGTATTTTTATATCTTATTTGGATGATTAATTTACAAAATGTACTCTGTATCCAAAATACCTTTAAATTCATTTTAGGATGTTGACACAACTTCACTACTTTGTCCATGAGCTTCCATGTCTTCTCCAAAGTTCTCTTATCGATGGTCAGTTTTGGTGGAGCCACTGAAAATGAAAAATAAATTGTTATTTTGAACATGTATAAAATATATTATTTTCAAAAATACAAGTTGTGTATTTTATTAATTGAAAAAAAGTTACTCACTGGCTTCAGAAAATGCTCCCTTTTGTTTGGTAAAGATCAAATGTAGAACCATGAAAAGAATAAAAAGATTCTTTGTTAGCCTTTCTTGACATATTTTTCAATCCTCATTTCCATGCTTCAGCCGGTCAAGAAACCAATATTAAAAATTTATGGTTATTCAACAATTTCTATATGTCTCTTTTTCTGATCTTAACAGAGGAGCTATTTTTCACTATAAACACCTACTAAAAATTTAACTTAAAACATTACGAATACAATAAGTATTCTGATAACAACCAGAGAAATTATTCACTGGATAAAACAATCAAAGTAATGAAAAAGAAAATTATTTGTGTAAGTCATTCCGAAAAACAGCTGGATCTGATTGGAGACTTTTCAAATGTAAAACTAAGATTGTTTACAATTAACCATTCTTAGAAGAAAAAAAAATATCCTCCTTTATCAGAAGATAAGAAGTCTGATTAAACATGTTCATACTCTGGTCATAATACATATTTAAAGAAAAATACACAGGCCACTCATTCGGCAAAAAATTACCGACCTTTCTATTGAATAATTATTTAGTTTTGTCTTAGACAAATATTAAGCAAAATTATTAAAGACTTTTTGTAATCAACTTACGTGTAGTTTTGAAAACAATGATGTAATATTGCTTTGTGGAGCTGGAATCCTTTGTTGTTGTACCCTGTTAACGACATAATTTTTATTGTTAACTTGTCTCTGTTTTGCTTAGACGGTAACTTTGCCACACATTTACTCGTATTTTGTATTTATTTAATACATACAGTGTAATGGAATAAAATGTTTTTTTATTAATCATAAATAATTAAAAATTATTGTGAGTGACATACCTATTAGTACCTGCCATGGATCTTACTTTCATCTCTCCCGTTTCATAACCCAGGACCAACTAAGTCCAAAAAATAAAATAAATAAAAATGAAAAACACACGCACAAACAAAACAAAACTCCAAAGATGAATGAAAAATGTATTTTCACACACACATAAACAGAGTAAACTTCAAATCCACTTCATGGACGAAAAGACGAACAATAATCCACGTCCAAATTATTTCACACCTTGCCAAGTCCTAAACTTTAACTGACTTGTAAATTTCAAGTTGTATTACAAACTCCTCTCGTCGTCACACACACGGGGTCGACGAAAGCAGCGAGATTCAAATCGGGGGAGGAGGGGGGATAAGTGAAATCAACAGAAACAGAAAAATAAAATAAAAAATTCACAAATAAGGACACATCAGGTCAAGGTAAGACAGGTCACTGACTTTGTGACAAGTAGTTCAGTACACGTAGCACTTTGTCAGCTTTCAACTTTATTTCTCAAATTTCTATTTCCAGGTCACACACACTTCCTTGTGGTTATGAATATTATCATCATGGATATTCCAGAGAGTCATTCTCAACCTCTTTTTCATATTTAACCTGGTCAGTTGCGGTAATTCATATTTATTTCAGTTTAAAACTAAATGCATGGAGTTCGTTATATTATATTGGTACCTTTTTTTGAAGGCGAAGTTGATGCAGAATGGTGGGCCTTATTGTGGAGGAGCAATACTTACCCTTTCAACCCGAAGCTTTCGAAGATAGTGAAAAGTAAATTAGGGCAAGAGAGGAAGCCATTGTTTCATTAAGCTACAAAATGGAAAATTTGGGGAGAGTCACAGGGGGGTCATGTCTGGTATATCTAGCTTCATTAAGTCAATCACTAGTGATGAGGGGAATGCCACTGTTCGTGAAGTTGAAGTAATTTATTAATTTCATTTGATTTCCTTGAGTGTGTATTTCGAACTTCTATTTAAATTGCCTGTTTTGTATTTCAGACCCTTCTTGAAAGTGGGCATATATTGAGCTTGAAATGGAGATCACGCCGTGTGCTGACCATCATTTTGTCAGATGGTACCATAGTTCATGTAACTTTAAAGAATCTCGTCACACAGGAATTTAGCTTTCATATTGACAAATCCTTGCGTCAGGATTTAAATTTAATTTCAAAAGGTAGTGTTGAACAACCTTACATAATACAAATATTAAATGGCAATCAACATTTCAAAATACGTAATTATACTACTTATGATTTATGTTTATGTTCTGTTTAGTTGCATATGGGAGCGGCGTCGTAATTTTTTTATTTGAAGATAATCGTCTCATGATTGCAAGGTAACTTTCATTTGTCAAAATTGTGATTCAAACTTATTGAATTTTTCTAATGAATTAGTAAATGTACAGGACTTTTAACAAAACAACAACTCAGGAAGAAGCAGATTTTGTACAACCAGAGGTAACGATAGACAACTACCCGGATTTTCTCCCTCAAGTAGCCTCCAGCCGAACTGACAAGACAATTTCACTAAACTATCGGCGTGATTTGGTAAGTACAAGTATAATTTGAAAATAATTCAACATGAAATAATGGGGTACGTAAAAATGCAGAAAACTTGACAATTTTTAACTTTAAATATAGTTTGTTGTATGGTGGCCTGCATCAAAAGATGACGTTTT
>WJFB01001015.1:0-39793 GCA_009870185.1 Pygmarrhopalites habei | reverse complement strand
AAAAAGACTGTCGTTGTTGTTGTTTTTTGACATTCATACAATTTTTTCCTTCGAAATTTTAATAGGGACGATGCAGGAGGCTCTCATCGTGAACCCTTACGAATTGGATGATGTGGCAGACAAGATGCACCGAGCACTGGAGATGCCTTTTGACGAGAGACTTTTGAGAATGAAACATTTACAAAGACGTGAGAAGTTGAATGATGTCAGTTTCTGGATGAACTCTTTCATGTCTGCGATGGGTCTGCTCCAGTGTGACCTCAATAATAATGCACACAAGGCAACAATGGCTCCCCTCTCCCTTGAAGATTTTGACTACTACCTGTCAGACTACATTGACTTGGAGGAGGGTTCAGCCAACACAAAACTCAGTCTCATTTTGGACTATGATGGAACATTGGCTCACATTGCACCCAAACCCGAGTTGGCTGTTTTGCCTGAAGAGACTCGAAGGATTCTGGATCATTTGTCAAAATTCTCAAAGGATGTGAGTATCTGTATCATTTCTGGACGGAGTCTGGAAGACCTTCAAGCTCTAGTTGGACTCAAGGGTGTCACTTACGCTGCTTCTCATGGTCTGGATATCCTCAGCCCGGATGGTACTCGTTATCTGGTAAGAAATGATTTCGAAAATATTTTTTTCTAACATTAATTCTCCTAACCGTTTTTTTCTCATTAGTTTAGACTAAACGTGATTAGTAGACACTGACATAGTTTTTTGTTTCTTTTAATTTTTGTTACAGCACCCAGTAACAAAAGAACACGAGGAGAAAATAAAAGACTTGTTGAATGTGTTAGAAAGTAATGTTTGTCGTGATGGTGCATGGATTGAGAATAAAGGAAATCTGCTTACTTTCCATTACCGTGAGACTCCCCAGTACTTAAGGAATGAGATTGTTCAAAAAGCCGTTGATATATTTTTGAAGCATGGCTTCCAACCTCAGAAAGCTCCGATGGCACTTGAGGCCCGCCCTGAGGTCAAGTGGGATAGAGGAAGAGCTTCCATCCATATCCTCAGAACTACTTATGGAGTGGACTGGTCAGAACGTGTCCGAGTCATTTATGCCGGGGATGATCCTAGTGATGAGGAAGCAATGCAGGTAAATCCTTCGTGTGACTTTGTCGACCCTAAACTCAGATTTCAATTGTTTAGTTATAAACTGAAACAATTAATTTAATTTATTAGGCACTGAGCGGAATTGCGTGTACGTTCAAAGTCTCCTCAATGCCTTCAACAAGGACCAGTGCAAATTACAGACTCAGATCTCCAGACGACGTAATTTTTTCTATTTAATAATGATGAATTCTTTATTTTAAAAGTTTAAATGTTGTTCAAATAATAATTATTCCAAAAATCTTTTCCCCAACAGATTCGACTAATGCTCCAGTGGATTCAGAAAAGACTGGCCCTCCGACGATCACCCTCCCCGACCTCCCCAAAACTGAGTAAGAGTCCCCCTTCAGTGCTCCAAAGTAGTTTTTCCTTTGAGGAGAACAGTGATGATGAGACAGTCATTCGTCGGATCCGAACAAACTCCCGGGGTCGGACACAAAATATTTTCCGTACATGTAAAAATTCTAAACTTGGATCGTCTCCAATCCAAATACAACAGTCCCCCGTTGAAGTGGACGAAACTTCTAATAATCAACCTGATGTCCTGAATCGGGTTTTATAAAAATTTTGCACACACGCCCAACAAACAAAACTACTTCTTTTGCATAATTATATTAAACTACTTAATTGTTATTGTTAATTGTGTAAACTAGGATAATTTACTTGTACTATAAGCAGAATATTTTTTGAACCCCAACATGTATTTGCATTTGATCTTGTGTCTCTTGGCCCATTTTTAATTTAATGTGAAGGGGGGAGTTGATCTTTCATCTGCTCGTCATACCAATCATTTATTGTATTCACAGTTTGTATGACTGACAAATGAAAAATCATTGACAATGGACAAATTGGGACTTGGAGGGTGAGAAAAATATTGTATAATGATAAGTCTAGTTTAATAGACAAGAAAACATATCGAAGAAATGATTAATGTGGTATATAGTGGTGCCACATCATTTGCTTTCAGCAGCCGACAGAAAAATTAATGTGTGATATTTAATCCTACAAGTACGGGCACATAAATATAGATTTACTATTTTAATTATATTATATTATTATTAATTAGTTTAAGTATTTGGCGTGTAACAAATTGTCTTGTTCAACTTGTATAACATTTTAGTATTTAATGCGAGGACATGAAGCGTGTGAGATGAGAGAGAGAGTTTAATGAAAGTCACAAATGAGTCATATAAATATAAGAATATAAAATGATATATATAGCGATTTTACTATTATTGGTAGATTGATAACCTATATGTTATTAAGGATACAAATAATGTAAAGTTATGATAGTGAAGTATGTGTACACTACTTAAATAGGTTTGAATGCTTGTCTTAAAAATTACAAACCAATTAGATTTTTGTATGATGCTTAAATGAAGAAGATGATGATGTTACTTGAGTGAGAGTAATTTAGTTAAATAATGGGTAAAGGATTGTGTACGAGTCCCTACTCTCGCCTTTTACAACATAAGAAGACTGTTAAAAATTAAAATAAATTAAATTAGTAATCATCAAAGTCTGCTTTTAAACATTTACAGGACTACAAATAATAAATCTTTTAAATGAGGAGATGGAAACACATATATTTACACTGGCAGATATCCTAAAGGATAAAATATTTATTAAGTTTTTTTTTCGTTTAAGCAGAATTAGGTATAAAATAAATTACTTTAACAATAATGTACAAATTATGAAGGATGGGAGGAGAGGGAGAGGAGAGGAGTGACGAGAAAATTACCTTCAATTTTTTCAATTGTGTATAACTCGAGAATAATTATTTGAAGAAGAAACAAAGCCTATAATATCATGTAAATTTAAATTTTTAATTAATGTTGGTAGGATTTAATTAAAATAATGCACTACACATACTTTACTTAAATAATGTCGTATTTTAAGTGTTTTTTTCGTATCGTTATAAACTTATACGTGTATTAAGTACATTTTAAGAAATAGAATTTAATCAATTCTTGTGACGAAGTGACTGTGGAGCTCTGACTCCCGTCAGGATTAATCAATGGAATGAGAATGAACCAACGGAAAAACATACTTGACTTTTAAGATTGTGTAATTTTTTGACTCGATTTAATTTGACCTTTCCAAAAAATTTCGTGAATGTCCCAAATGTTCAAAAATCCTGACTCTTCAAATTAGACTAAAAAGTTAAACCTCACACACGCTATCGCATATCAACTCACAAGACTAATATTTGCAATTATCGATTGATTCCAAAGTACCCCTTAATAAATGTGCCAATCTTATAATTGTATGAGAAAAACAGACAAAAAAATTGAAAATAAAGGTTACAATTTCCTGACTATAAAATGGTCGAGTCACTGCCAGTGATCATAAATTTCATTTTTACGCCACTACAACATGCCAATACAAAATTCTCACAATCTCCACTCAGTCGAAAATCATTCCAAGAAATTCAGTCTGTGTCCGAATATTCACTGGACAAAATGCTCAGTTCCGTCATCCTGACGCCATTGTTGTTGTTCACAATCATAATTCCAGGCCAGTCAAGTAGCACAACAACAACAAAAGGGCCAGAAGAGGATGAATTCGAAACAACAGGGATAAAATTACTGAACGAAGTGAATATTGAATTATCCAAAGATTTTGGGAAACTTCTCACAGAAGCAAATTTTGGTTCTAATTGTGACATCAACGTTTTGATTGTGACCATGGAATGTCAAGATCATTTGAACGTAGTAGACAAGTCAGAGAGGAGTAAAATTGTTTTACAATTTGACACTGCTCTTTCAGAATTACATGCTGGGATGCAAGACAAATGGAAAAATACTCTGTCCCGTTACCAAAGACAGTGTAAACTCATTTTCATTTGTGACATGACAGTTCGGAAAGAATCCACAGTCAATCCAGACAATGACACGGAGACGACAAGGCCAATGGAAGAAAAGAAAACAAAACCACTTGACAAGGGATTTCTAATTTTTCCCAAATTGATTCAGAGCTACGATCATGTCATGTTTTTGACCTACAGGGATGATGACATTGGGTACGGGAATAAGATTCTGAATAATGTTTTGAGACACATTGGTATCCTCCTAAGTATCCAAATTGAAACAATGTCTGAAAATTCCGAATCAACTTTCCAAGTATTCTCACTCTGCAAGTACTGTGGGTCAGGAGGGGAGGAAGGTCAAAATCTGGGAAATTGGCGAAGGAATAGTACACTTTTCACTCGTTTCTTCAAAATATTTTCAGACCGTGAACAAACTTCTTTTCAAAATTATCATGGATTCATCGTCGGGTTTTCTTACTACCCACCCCATATTTCCTGTACCAAGACCCCCATCTCAACGACAATGACCTCGATGGCATTGGATCAGCACAGATGTGAAGGGGTCGAGTGGGAGATGCTCAAACAAATGAGTCGTTCCCTTCAATTCAGTTTCTCTTTGGAAAATTTCACACTGAGTCGACCTGGTCAAGGTCAAGTTAATGGGAATGTGTCTGAACTCATTGAAGCTGTTCGAAATGGGAAGATCGACATAGCCCTAGGCGGGATCACGACTTCAACCAAGACGGATGACTACACAAATATTTTCACACATCAACCTATAGGTACTTAAATAAATCAAAATTTTGTTATTTATGTCCAATAATTGATTCTATGTCATGAAACCTTTCTGGATTGTAGTATTTGTCGTGGAAAAGAGGAATGACTTGTACATCCTAGGAATTTGGCTTGCATTCAGTCCACACGTACGTGATCCTAAATTTCATTTTTGACATCATTAAATGAGAAAGAAAAACTATAAATTCCTTACTACTTTCAATTTCTTTAACAGGTTTGGCCCGTTATTATTTTCACAATCATGTCCGTGGCTGTCCTCATCAAATTCCTCCTCCGCCCAAAATCCATCTCAAAGAAAATTGACAAAAAAGGAAGGACATTTATGGAGGGTCTTGAAATGTCAATGCAACCCTTGTTGAACCAACCTGTGACTCTACTACCACAAAATCCAAGAAGGATGTTGAAATTGATCTTGGCTCTTTGGTGGTTCACCTGCACTGTTGTAAGATTTTGTGGAATAACTGAAAAATATTGAATGTGTGTAATTTTTGTTTTTAATTGTTTTTTGTACAGTTGTCAACAGTGTACAATACAAATCTCATCACAAGTCTCATAAATCCTCTGTCCCAAACAGAGCCTGAAACACTACAAGATCTTCTTGACCTCAACTTTAGATTTTTGATTGTAGGACAACAAAGTAGTGCAGTTTCACACCTCATCAAAAATGGGGAACAGGGGGATAAAGATGATGATGATCCACTCCGTCAAATCAAATCTAGACTCATTGACCATGACCAGTATCAACACTTTTCCCGGTTTCGGATTGCTCACATCCTCGAAGAATCTCAAGGTAATTTTTGAAGTGTTTCTTTTTATAAGTAGTCCACAATTGTTTAGATAAGTAATAATATTTCTCTCCGGGTCTTCAAGTGACCGCTTGGAAAGTAAAGCACGGGAAAGCCAGTACCAAAACTCTCAAGGAAAGACTCATTCTGACTGGTTACTGGTGGCCGATAAAAAAGGGAGGACCTTACAGAAATAAATTAAATAAAGCTGTTGGAGGTTTGACTGCTGCTGGGTAAATATTTTAATTCCACTGGAAATTCTCCAGTGTTAATTTTGAGAAGGAGGGAGGTTTATGGATGATAACTTCTTTCTCATAAAAAACATCTTTTAGACTCATTGATCATTGGTACTCAAAATATAAGGAGAAAAAACGGATGAAACCAAGATTCAAAATACAGGAAAATGTCAAAATTGAGTTGAAATTACTGAGTGGTGCTTTTGTATTTCTACTCCTTGGTTGTTTCTTGGCATTCATTGTTTTCCTGCGGGAACACATCATGACACGTTATACTTTTCGATTTTTCACTTGGGAAGAACTTGTCCTTTTGTGGTCTAAGGTGGTGAACAAAGTGAACAAAGAATTGGATTTTAAAGAAGAAGTCACCAGAGTGGGAAATACGGGGGTTTTGATGGTCGCTCCTATTACTCCAATTTTAGCATCGACCAGGCAAAGACATATAATGAGAGGTCAAAAGTTTATTCAGAGGAGGAAAAGACCACAGCCGGATGGAGCAAGTCACCATGTATACTTGAAATAAAAATTCTCAAAATCATTTTTAGAATACAAATACAAGGGAATGAATGGTCTTTAGCAATGATTTAATTTTAAATGACACACAACACACACACAATATTTCACAACTTTGTCAATAATTTAACAATCCAAGTCTATCATCGTGAACAAGAAGCTCCTGTACTTTTTCAACTATTCAGTACAAAGCCACTCATAAAAGTACAGACCTAATTTAATCTACTATAAATATACTATATAATTTAAATGAACTAGAAATTCAGACCCTGGACAAATTTTGTCCATTTTTCCCTTTACATTGTAGGTAATTAAGGTAATTGAACATTTGTGTATGTGTCCCATTCAACCGATTGTTTAAACTGACACACATCCAGCACATCCTCTGTGTTTGTACAATGATGATTGTCTATAATATTAACAATTATTATGGACACACCTTGCTGTAGGTGTGAGGCGATTGTTAACAGTATTAAAAAGTCAGACCGATGTTACCAGATTTTGCATTTTAAAAAATTCTGGAATTGTGTAAGGGACAGAAAAAAAACTGATGGCTAGATAAAATAATTTAATTCTTATCGATTCTTCAATTCTACTTTCCAATCCTTTTGAGGTCTTGAGTAATGCCACAGACCCAGAAGCATTATTAAGTGACACATGACGAGGCTAAGGCTGGAGAATGGAGTGGCCGGGAAAATGTTCCAACACAACTCGATTATTCCAAAAATGGTGAGCCTGTAAATGAGTATGTCAGAATAACAAAATTGTGGAAAATAAATTACAAAGAATATTATCATAATAAGAAAGTTTTCAGATCATCTTACTTGGCTAACACTGGCATACTAGTACACCAAAGGAGGTAAGGAATTGTATGGTAGTACCAAACATAAAATTGATAATGAAGAGAACGACTAAAAACAATCCCAATAAAGTTGGAGACAAAAAGTGGGGACAAAACTAGTTGTGAACGGATTTCCATTGGTTTTCGCCCACCGGGTTTCTTAGCTTCATTTTCTAGTTGAGCGTAAGATTTCAAGTATTGAATCCAAATGGGTAAAAATACACCCAACATAACCAAATGGGCTACGAGTAAGCTGAGATGAAAATAACGATTTGTGAAAATTTCTTCTATGAACGGGAAGTAGGCAACATAAAAGTAAATAGGAAAAAAAGAGTATTACACTGACATTACAAACTGCTTTATACTCATACAACGTTTTACATGTGTACATGTAAGATTTTCATACCGGGGAGAAATTTCCAGTTGACAGTCCACTCAAATAAAAATACTCGTCCCAGGTCAAATGAACGTGAGATGTATGACCAAGGATTGGCTAAAAGAAATGGAATAGCCAGAACAACCTAAGATAGAAGAAATAAAATATTATGCATTTAGTTATTTATAAAGTTACACAAACTATTTGATACAAAAATGAGGACGTACCTGCAGAGAAGCACAAACTGCTAGTTGAACGATAGTGTCAAAAAGAGTAAGTTGTGTTAAGTAAACAATTAACAGCGCTGGAGCGTACAAAAGGACATTCATCTTTATCGACACGGCATAGCTAAATACAAGAATTCAAATTAAATACACTTCAAATACATGTCTACTAGTATAATAATAATCTACGAATTTGTACTAACCTAAAGGCCAGGCTGCCCAATGTCCATCGTCCATCCAAAAATAAATTTATAGCAAGGTATGCTAGAATTATAGCGATTGGGTCATTGAATAGACGAAGAACAAAGATTGAGTGAATTCGATAGGACGAGAAAGTGAGGAACAAGAGCACATATGGTGGTACCTTCATACAGAATGATGAATGAATGAATTGAATAAATTTATCTTTATATATTATAACACATATTGGTTAATTGTGCTCACCTTTTTTGAACGACAATAAATTCGGAAAATTAATCCCATCATAACTAAATAGAGAAGGCCGTAAATCCATTGAGCAAATCTCAAATCTTTTCCTTGATCCGTCAGAAAATAGAGTATGGAGAAGACCCAGACAAAACCAGCTGGATAAACCAATGGACCTGTGTCCCCTTGTAAATATTGATAATCTACATACACGAAGAATAAATTAACAGATTATAACAGAGTTGAAGCGACACTATTTAATATTTTAAACTTTTACTTAAAAGTCACCTAATGTTCCATTAATGACCCCTTCAACCTCTTGCATGTAGGCTTTCCAGTCAATTTCCGTATCTACAACAAAAAAAATATTGTTCAATGAAATTCAATATGTACGTTCAATTTCAAAATTGTTTACATGGACAACTAAGCGGTACGACTTACATGATCTGTTCGTGATGATGGCTGCATTTATAAAAATTTCAGACACAAAACAAAATATGCCTACTATCCAGGTGTACTCCGTGTCAAGGAGGAGACTCTTTCCAAATTCCAGAGAGAGATACTTTTTGTAATTACTCTGGTTTGATATTTTTTTCTTCGCCATCTCATAAAATATTTTTTATTTATTTTTTTTATATTTTGAACTATCACTTTCCCTCTTCAACTTCGTTCTTCAATGATTATTCGTTTTTAATGAACACATTTTGAAAAGACAACTCTGCAATTCAGAGTTAAAAATTATTCGAAAATGTGGTTTTTGCAATGTGCTTTGAAAAATTAATATCGTTTGGACACAGACGATTATCAAGTGTAGGGGGTGAGGTCAGAGTGAGAACATAGTGAGTGACCTGTGACTTTGAAACAATTTTTATGTTCGTTAAAAATTTGAAAACTCATTTAAATTTATTGGGAAAAAAATCGTCGTTGCAGTTGAATCTGCAGCAGCCAAAAACATGAATCCGTTGGCATCTGACCTGGTGAGTGTCATCTTGACATTTTTTTTCTAAATTTTTCTGCTTCTCCAAATTTTGAAAATGAATTTTCATTCATAGAGTTTAATCCCAACAACAACAGGGAAAAATTCCACAGAATATTGTACGTGACTCTCGATAATTTGATGAAAATGTGTTATTCTCAATCTGAAGGAAAACTAACCATCATGTTCAAGTATTGATCGTGTTTGCATTTTAAAATAGGTATGTCTTGTTACTGAGTGAGTGAAAGCCAAAGATAGATAGAGAGATGTGTTGAGGAAAAAAAGCCCTGGATTCGTTTTATTTAGGCAGGTGATTTTGACGACGTGTTTATTGCATTTGGGAGGAAATTTGTCTATTTTTAGCTCATACGCCGATTAATCATTCATCGTTAGTTGTATTTGTATTGTTATTTTAGTTTTTTTTTTGGAAACAGAAAGAATGTACTCCATTCCAGTAACAGGGTTGTACAACACCTAATGTAAATATGACCCAAAACTGTTTTAAGTACCCAAAATTGCGTGCTAAAAAATTTCCCAGTTGTTTATTTGCACGTCTGTTGTCTGTACTTTTTTGAGGGGAAATAGGAGCTTTGAGAATTTTTAAGTAGACCAAAAAAGGTTAGTTGAAACTTCAAACTAGTGTAGTTTTTATTCTCTCATACCATTTTAGTGTAAGTTTTGACACGGTGTACATATTCCTCATCATCACATATTTTGAGAGATATACCTCTGTGACTTTCAAAAAGGAAGAGAAAATAAAATACAACTTGAAATTTTTCCAAAATATTATTATTAATTTAACCATATCCAAAGGAGTATTACAATTCACATGGATTTGAAATGAAAATTGAAAATTTACAAGAAAGTTTCCCTCCTCTCAAAAATATTATTGATGTGTTTTTTTCACCTTAAAAAAGTTTTTAATTGATGACGTGCTGCGTCTTCACTTCTGGCAAGGCCAGTCCAGGATTTTTTGTGCTAATTGAAGGACGCATTCAGCAACTTATTATACACTACGATCAGTACTTATAGGTTATCCTGCTGCTGGAATGTTTATAAATTGTTTATGCATAGAAAAATTTTTTTTGCTAATACTTTTGTAATCCTTCTAAAGTGTTGTAGTTTCATCTTGTTGTCAGCTCATGATTTTACTTTTTTCCCCTTCCCTCTGACATGTATTAGTCTTGACGACAATGGTGTCTTTCATTTATTCTTATTGTTGTTGAATTGTTGTACAGTAATATATTATATTGATACAATGTCCATTAGAAGGAATGACTCCAACGTGTTCCTCTCTCTCTCGACTACTCATGCTCTTCAGTTTATGTACAAAGAGTCGTGGAGGGGTCGATATTAAATTAATAGAATGACACGGAAATGCGTACGGTGGGGGTAGAACATTTCCAAAGTCACATCATCATCTTTTTACTTTCGCCTTCATCCTGTAGTCATCTGTGTGTGTGTGTGTGTGGAGTAGAAACATTTATTTGGGATGCACAACACAAACACAACAACAACAAGGCAGAGAACAGGTTTCTCTCATTCCTTACAGTTTTCATATATCCTATATTATGATTATTTGGTTTTTACTTTTCATGTGAATCTTTGAAGCCGAGAGAAAATCCATGTATTTGTCAAGAGTCAGCTTTCGCTTTTTTTACATTCGTATCATATCAAAGGGGTTGATCTTGAATTTTGACTGACTTTTAATAATTATTGTTGTACAATGTACATAGCATTGTGTGTACTTGTACACACAGTACTGTCCATAAGATAAACCATTTTCTCCTTTTTAATTTCTCCTTTTTTACCGAATTTAGTAAAGTTGTATTACTCAGGATTTGACTGCTCAGTTGTGGAAGAGAAAAAGAATCAAGTTTATCAATTAAAGATTAATCTTATATTTTTCCTCTCCTTTCTACAGTGTACACAGTACACAATGCTTTTTATTTCCTGAGGTCTCTTACCTTCTCTGCTGTAGAGAAATAGAAGAGACACAACAATAACAATTAAGTTGGGCGTGCATTACAACTGGCATTTTCGATGATAATGTCATCATTATAGTTGTCAATAAAATGCAAACACAGTATGTGTGTCACACACGAGAATCTTTTACTATGGAGTAAAGATGTACAAGATAGCACAACTACGTGTGTTTGTGTGTATTCTGTTTCAAAGAAATGTCAACAGACTTTGTTGTTATTTGAAACAGCATGCACATACTTGCGTATTCTTATTATTATTATAGCTGACAGAACTTGTGAAGGGAAAGAGAGAGAGAGAGTCATCAAGTCGATTGTCGGTTTTGTTTCTTTTCTTTTTTTCCAAAAAATTGTTGTTTAGCAATTTAATTAGCATGTGTTTTATGTTATTACGTCTACACTCCCTCCCGTATGACGCTTATCATGAATGAATATACACTCGGAGTGGGGAAGTGAGAGATTTTGTACTCTTGAAACTTAAGCCCTGCACACGATTATACTCATGACTCATGGATTGAATTAACTATTTGATTCAGTGAATACATTACTTGTATACTAGTGTTAGATTAATTTTAATGACATTTATTGAGTAATTTCTTTTTAATTTGGTTCTGTTTAAACTGTCCTTGTCATCATCATCATCGTAGTTTTAGTCTAATAGTTTGTCTGCTGCTCTTGGTTCCATATTAGCTTGGTTTCATCTGACATTTTAATGGAGGACGATGATATTGTTAGTGTATGTATATTATGTTGGAGAGAGATCGGGATCATCGTCATAAGTGCATGTTCCAAGTGGGTAATTGAGTTTTTCATAATATTAATTGTTGAAACATATTCACAGACACACACACAATCTTTCACACTCTCACTTTGGTGAGTATTATAATGTGAATGAATAAACCTTGCACTTATTTTAGTCTCCTTCATCATCTTTTGCATATATTTAGATTTTTTTTCTTCAAACTATTTGACCTCGTCAAATTCTTAAATGTTAAAACAAATATTGATCTAGCGTCGTTTCTCCCTGTCATCGATGGTGATGATGACGAAGAAGGGAGGGAGAGGATCTTCGTAATATGAAGATCTTTAAAAAAACATATATTATATATATATTTTTAAAGAAATGGTTTGAGCCAGTATTCAAACCTTAGAGTAATGTTAATGATGTGCCATGTTGGTTGGTGGATAGATGGTTTTCAGACTGTTAAAATATTGAAAGCTGGAGGAGATCAAAGTTTATTTATCTGATTTTATCTAATACTTACCCTCTCACCCTTTCTTGTCTGTTCGTACAAAGTTTGGTTTGAGGATAATAACGAGATATTTATTGTACCTTTTGAAATTAAATATTGAACTGACTTTTGAACAACCTGTGCATAAATAATTTTGTAATCAGTTTACCTTTATTATATTATATGTATATTTTGTTTGGGGATGGTAAGATAATCGTGGGGGTACTCTTATTTTTCCCCTCACAGAGTCTAGTCTGATGTAAAAAAGAGGGCTAATCTCATGATTAAGTATTAGGTCAATGGCAGTCCTATGCACTATCTGGCTGTTGCACTCTCACTTTGATGACAAAGCAATCAACGTTTTTGACGTTTGTTTTGTTGACGTGAGAGAGAGAGAGAGTATTATGTGGAAAAAATGAGTTATCAATGAAAATGCTCTCAATTTAATTGAGGAAAGTTTAATTGAAAAAAATTAAACTCGACAACATGACATTGAAGCATTTAATGTGTGTGCTGAATCAAAGTATTTGTAGAGAGAGCTCTCACTTTTCAATACTGCTTTTTTGTCAATTGAAATCCCATCCTTTGCGTGCTATTAGCTGAACAAATAGTGTTCTCATTCAGCACATTGAAATGTTGAAGGACTTTTTTCAAAAAAATATGAAACAGATCACATTGATGAGGATTTCATTCGAATTTGTATTTCATATGTACATTTTTTTCGTCATTTCAGCTCATGATATAACTATTTAGTTGTGCTGTGTAAGGAAGACTTTTGAAAGAATAGACTAGTAATAATACTATCGTTGTTGTGTAGGACATTTTAAATTGAGAAATGTTCGTGTATGAGAAGAAGTTTTTGTATACGTTTAGGTTTGCAATTATATATTGACTTTTTTTGAACGTCTGGGGGCACACACAGGTTAATGCGAAACTCCTTTACTCATCTATGATCTGAATCTGTGTGAGTATGAGTTAATTTTCATGGAAAGTAATGTTTACAAAAACAGAGACACGTAAACTCAAGTACATATAATAGAGAGGCTGAGGGTAGAACAGTTGGTTTTTTGTGTTTTCTATAGTTTCATGGTTGACGGCTCTCATTTTTTTCTAGGAAAAATGTTAGGAAAAAATAGAAAATGCTCGCCTGTATAGAGTAGTTATAGTATATAGAGAGCAAATTATGAAGAACAATTAAATGTGAATGTCTGGCATAAACAAATAGTAAAATAATAATAACGATGATGGTGCATTTGAGCGTAAAATGGTAGAAACGCATAATGTATGTATGTGTACTGGATTGTGTGTTGGTGGCTGAAAAGAAGTTGCGGAAGTTACAAATTAATATTATTTTGTTCTGCCGTAGTATTATAGTAATAATAATAAAATGCATTATAACATGCACAATAGACAGTAGTCATCGTATTACTACTACTACTACTACTACAGGTACCAAACGGCAAGTCAAGTCAAGGAGAGAAAAAATTTGTATATGATTATTATTACATACATGGTACAATGATATTATTATGTGTAGGCAGGTATACATGCGTAGGGTGTAAATCTTGATTTTTATGGCCCCCATGCCATTGTTCCATTATATGTCAAAATGTCTTTTTAACAGCTGAATGAATGGATGTTGGGGTGGATGAAAATGAAACTGTCTTTCTTTTATATTTGGTACAAATCTTGGAGGTGAAGAAGAGGAGAGAATTTTGTTTTTGAAAATTGAATGACAAATGAAGGGAAACATTTTGCACAAGAACATAATATGTTGATTGATGCCTTATGTAATGTACGCCTTACATAAGGCATAGGGAATTTGAGGAAAAACATCCTGACTCGGATTGTTGCATAGCTAATTTTGAAGTTTGAAGAAGGAGGAGGAGCACACAGAGAGAGGGAGAGTAAAATAAGGGGGAGGAGAAGAGTGATAAAACGAAATGTGCAATGGGAAATGTTTGGCTCGTGGATTGAGTGTGTGTATGGTGATTTGATTCTAGTTTAGGAATGATGGGTATGTATAACTATGGATATCAGGTGACTTGATATTCATGAGTATTTGAAGTATGTGTACTATTATTTGCATTTAATTTCTTTTGATGCGCAATGTAGTTATGGGTTGAGTATTTCTACAATAGACATAATAAGTTAACCGAGTAGACAACATGTTTTCATTTGATACAGATGGGGTAAAAAAATTTGGACATTTTATCTCTCTCATATTATAAATGTGGAGAGGGAGGGAGGGAAAGAAAAAGAGAGATGACGGAACTCACATACAAGGTTGGTCTCTCTCTCTCTCTCAGATTGTATGCACAGAATGTAGCTGATCAGGACACAACAGAAAGAGGGAATGAATGTGTGGTAGTGTCTGTGAACATGCCAAACAAATCGGTAATTGATTCGGCATTCAACTAAGGTGGATATGAGAACGAATGGTGATGTGATGCAGTCACATATACACTAAACTAAAGAAGTTCATTTTTATATTTTATCTGCTCTTAATAATATTCCATTCAAGTTGTGTGTAGTAGTTAGAAAGGGGATTCAATTCTAGAATGAATTTAGGTGGCCTGTGTGTTATTGTAGTCGTTGCGGATCCTTGACGAAAATCTGGAGAGACAGAATGTTTGTTGTAAGCATTTTAATGTGTTATTTTGTTTCATAATTTTAAGTTAGCTATTACATGGATCATATTTTTCAGAAATAAATTGTGTCTAATATGGACAAGATTACCTCACCGCCGAATGCTTCATACACAAGTCGTGTATACATGCAATTCCTTCTCATCTGATCTCTCTCTCTCGCTGTGTCTGTACTTCTGTAGGTCATATTACGCATCAACATTGTGTATACTTTAATAGTTGATAGAAAAGTATGATGGCCATCCATAATACATAATGTAGCATGTGATAAAATCAAAACAGATGCATTATAACGTGTAAGTGTAATATGTGTGTTATACGTACATAGAATTGTATAGGTGTAGGAAAATCATAATCATTAAGCATATCATTTTCGATTAAGTGAGTGTTACAACTGCTACATTATGGTATCTTGTATTTTTTCCTTATTATTATAATACCTCTACGTACCAGTGGTTTTTTCTAGGATCTCCCCCTCTCTCTCTCTTATTATGTGTAGTCTCTGCATGGCTGTTGATTTGAGTTTTTGTGTCTATGTAGTTAGAGCAAGAGTGCTGTAATAATAATTTGTGCATGCCATACATCCATAAAGGCTCAGATTACATATGTATGAAGTTGTAGAATGGACTCTCTCTCTCTTGCGAATACACACACAATTTTTGCAGAATCTGTATGCAAAGTTAAAGCTAGTGATGGGTTGTTAAAGACAAATTTGTTATGTGTAGTTGTGGAAGGGTGATGGGGGGAAGGTACTACATTCATGCCATCAATTGAAGTCAATCTAATGTGCTCGGGACTATTATTTTGATTTTGGCCTTTTTGATTGACTGTTGATTTCTGCTCCTGATATTAAACCCATCAAAGCTCGTGTTTGAGTACACAGTACTCTTCTTGTGTTTAAGAAGAGGAGGAGAGAAGATGTTCTTGGTGTGAAATTTTCCCTTTCACAGATTATAATACACAGTCAAGTGTAGACACATAACACCATCAAACTAGTGTATAGTACACCATAAAGTCAATTTTTTGGTGATGGTGATGAATATATCATCTTGTGTGTGTAAGAATACCTTTTAAACAAGTTCAGCTGAGATTCTCTTGCATCTTCTGTACATGTTGTTACAGATTTTTGTGAGAATCATCATAAGAGAGTTCATTCGCGAGGAAAAAATGTTCATTTGGTCTTTTGTGGTGGTCTGACTCTGAGAGCAGACAAGGTTGAGTCATTTCCCTTTCCAAACTTGTTACTGCTACTGTGCTATGTCCTCACTGCATTGAAGTACTACTCTGCTACTGTAAGATTTTGGTGCTTCTCCTACATATTTTTTTTTGAGAAAAAAAGAAGATTATATTTTTGGAGACGCAGCAGACATATAAGTTTAATTTTCATTCAACGAGAGATTCTTTTTCTAAGTGTATACATATGTGTAGTGTGCACTGTGTGGTGTATGACGAATTTAAATGAGACAAATAGTTTCGTAGAGGTGGGTGGAGAATTGTGGATAGGGTAATTCACAACAGTTACACACGCATACTTTATACATTAAAGACACGAGTGTACGACCCAACACACGTGCTTCCTCAATTTCAGTTCACGATTTACTAGAGTGGATGACGTTGAAGAGGAGGAGGATTGAGGGAAGGATAGTTTTGTGATATTTTAAAAAAATCTTGTTCTCTCTCTTTCTTGTCGTGTTGAATGAGGGAAATGTGCTGATTCTCAATGATCAGGAGTGATATATAAATACTTAAATGGATGGATTTAGTGGATACGTGTGTTTGTGAATGTGAAAAGTGGAGTTCCTAGCTGGATTAGGAAAAACCAACCAACCTCCCTAACAAACAACTACTGTAGGAGGAGGGGAGATGGAGGATTGGCAATGAACTAAATACCTGTCTACATTCGATAGGGATTACAAAATGAATGATTAAATTGGGAAACTGGAGAAACCTCTCTCTACCATCAAATTTTGCACACACAAACACACACGCACACAGAAAAAAGAAGACACAGTGACCATGTATGGATGTTGATAATATGTCTTGTGTCCTTGAATAAAGTTAAATGTAGTCATATTATTCATTATTAGTAAA
This sequence comes from Pygmarrhopalites habei, assembly GCA_009870185.1. NCBI lineage: Eukaryota > Metazoa > Arthropoda > Collembola > Symphypleona > Arrhopalitidae > Pygmarrhopalites > Pygmarrhopalites habei. The sequence continues at coordinate 22,745 of WJFB01001015.1, read as the reverse complement.
GCTGAGCTATCTTGGAATTGTGGGACTGGATGGATGAAGAGAGAGGAATTGACGAATTTGACAAACTTATAATGATGATAGTCATGTAATGTGAAATTTTTCATATAGTAAAAGTGTTTTTAAATGGGAGGAAGGTGCGTGTGAGTGCTTTCTAGTGCTACAGCTAGGAATATGAGCAAAGAGAAGAGAGAGAGAGTGTGTGTGTAAAATTAGAAGAGATTTTTAAGTTGATTCCATGTTTGAAAAAGAGTCTCTTCTCTCATGCAAATTTTCAAGTTGAATTTTAATATTAAAGAAATTTACAAAGCAACCAACGGTTGAAGACCGGAGTGTCTGTGTAATACTGTGCTATACAGCGTAGACTGTGTAGTGTGTGTGCTCATTGGTGTTGATTGATTACCCTACATAGTCTCTATGTATTTTGGTACATATTTAAGGACTTTTTTGTACATCAACTACGCTACATACGGAGTGTTGGATCCAGGTAAAAACGCCCATCTCTAATTGTATGATTGTATAATAGTACATTATTTATTATAGGGGATAGGAATCTTTTGCATGATATAATATACGTGTGTATTAAAAGTTGGCTTCTCCACTATGGATTGTGAGTGATATTTATTTTAAAAATCCATTCGTGTTTTCGTAGCCTTGCATTTTGGGTATGATGATCCAGGGGGAAAAAATTGTTTTGGATTGGATGCAGTGGTGAGAGGAGTGTATGGATATGTCTATGGACGACGATGTGTGAATGTGAAGTGGATGTTGGTGAGGAGGCGAGGGAGGAGACGGAGGAAAAAAGTAGAGAGAGAGAGGGAAAGGAGGAGAAGGAAAATTGCAAGGGCATAAAATGAAAATAGTTGAGTAAACTGAGGTGATTGAAATAGAGGAGTAGATTAAGTTAAAAGGAGAGGAGGAAATCAGGAACTAAGTAGAAAAACCCCGCCATGCTTTTAAATCCATCAGTAGGGACTTTTGTCATTGTAATTCGACGTGACTGGGAGGAGGTGGATGAAGACGACATTCAGAGGAAAAGAGAGTATAGTGAATGTGTAAAGAGGGAGAGAGTTAAATTTGGCATTCTTGTAAAAACGGGAAGGAATCCTCTGTGAACTTGTTGCTCCTTCGTTTTTTTCTCTCTCTCATGATGCCCTCAATGAAACACACACACACACAATCAGAGAGGAAAGGAGAGACTCCTGCTATGGAGTAGGGAAGTTAGCTATAGTTTTTCCTTTGTATCTATAAATACACAAGAATTGAGTCTAGTCGCGAAAACACACATGGTGCAGGAAGGGATGGTAGAATCAGAGAGGGAAGCAGACTGGGAGTGGAAGGAGAAGCAAGCGATCTACATAACTCTCTTTTTTTACTGCATTACATGTCATGGGGACTTGGAATTGTGGAATTGTGTGAGATGGTATGGTGGAGCTGTGAAAAATCTTCCTTTTTTTCTCTCTTTCTCTTTCTTTGAATAAAATTTATTCCACTCTGTTTCTTCAACAGAATTATTTGGGATGATGAGTCAGATGAGGAGTTTTTTGGACAGGGGTAAGAAGAAAAGGAGAGAGAGAGAATTATTTTAAGTGATTGTCGTAAAGTAATAATAATAATGACAGTAGTTAATTTGATAAAATTATTGTGTGAGAGTGGAGTTGGGATGATTTTTCTTCTTCCTCAAGTCATTTTTATTACAGAGAGTGATGTGTGTTTCGTTTCCTGAATGTTGGCATGCGGGCAGTAAATATTTCTCTCTCAATGTAGTACAGTGACTGCGTCTGGGTGTACTGTGTGTGTGTACTGTGTACGTTAGTGGAAGGAATTCTCATTAAAGTTGTACGACAAGATCAAGGGTGTTGGGTTGAGGCTGAGATTAAAATGAAAATTATAAGAAGTATACTATGATGAATGGTATGCGTCTGTCGACTCTGTCTGTATTTCCAAAGGGGGGAGGAGGTTTCTTCTCTTAGTTTTGGAACAGGAAAGGAAGTGACACAGTGAATAATCCGAGAAGGGAGAAGTTGCGTAGATGGAAAGAGTTTAAATTGAATAAATTGTCAAAAAAAATATATTGAGCTGGAGAGAGAGTGTGTCAGAAGAGAAATGAACATATAATATCTATTGTGAAGTCCACAATAAGTCCTTTTTTTGGAAGGAAGGAAATGTTCCTTTTTGACTAGTGCAATGTTGATCTCTCTTTAGTGAGATGTATAGGTAGTAGGGATGGATGGGATGACGTCAGTGTACGACGAAATGTCTAGAGAAAAATATTGTCTGGATGGGGAGAGGTGGTAATAAAGTAAAGGTCAACGGTCAACGTATTTTTGGGTTTCCGTGTACTGTGTCTTTTAGCTGTAAAAATTTTTTAAAAAAGAAATCCTTCCTTATATATCTATTGATTGTAGTGTAGGTGTGTTGTGTGTCTGTGGATAAATCATGTTAGCGGTGAGAGAATTCGGAACAGTGTTGACTTTGGCTGAAGAGGGGATCGAGTTCAGAGCGTATTACCAAATGATCTGATCAGTTGTTAACTTTTAGTTGCTCTCTCTCTCTCTTCAGAATAAACTTGCGTCACAAAATGTGGTATAATATGTATGTATGGAATAGTATGGGATGGGTGGATTCATCATCCTTTGGGGAAAATAGGATGATGATAAACCCCAACATTTTCACTATAAATATATATAATATTGTACAACAAAATATATTTCTCGTTCACCTCTCTTTCTTTCTGTGGTTTTTTATGTATTCCAAGTTGCCAACTTTGTATATATTGTTTGGTGTGTGTGTGTGTGAGAGAGAGAGAGAGGCATAAGTGTGTGTTCACTTTGTATTTGTATTTTTGAATATTCATAAATGTATGCATTAATGGGAAGTTGAAGGGAGTGAACCAGACATGACGGGGACGGAGAAGAGAAAGGAGACGAAGACGGACGCTTGAAATGATCGGTCACAATTTTGGGCGGGAAATAAATTTCAGCATTGTCCTTTTGTTCCTTCTTGTTTTGTGACTAATTGTGTAAACTTTAATTATAGTAAGGTAGCAGCAGTCTATTTTTTATATTATTGTTTGTCATGTAATTTAAAAAATGAGTCACGAATGTGGATTTTTGTTGACATGAATGGAGAATCTATTTTTTTAAAGCACTTGAATTGTTTCGTTGTTGTTGTCTGGAGATTTCTATGTAGTATATTGAATCTTTTGACTAGAGTTTGAATTAAATATGATGGGGAGGGAAGTTTTGTAGAATGAAAAAGGGTTAAACTGTGTAATATCTAACTAGAATATCAATTAAAAGTTTGGCGGTGGTCCCGTTTCAAAGTTTGAAATTTTAGAAGAAGTACATACTTGTAGTGTATGTGTGTTGTGGAGTGTAAGTTGGTAGTGAGCGTGTACAAGGGGTAAACACGTAGACAAGTTTCGCTGAAATTTCTTCAAAGGATGATATATATATATAGGAATATTTAGAGGCATGAAGGGAGCTGTCTGTAAAAATAACCAGAGACGGGAGTTTTTTCCTCTCTCTCTACTGTTACTGTACTCTCCTCATTTTCTTTCCCCCAAAGAAAATGGACCAGCAGCCATTTGTTTCGAAACAAAATTATTTTTACGGTGTGAATGGCTTTGCCGGGATTCTTTTTTCAGGAGTCAGAATATATATTTTCCAACAGGAATATCTGTGTGTGCAATAGTTTTCTTTTTGGTACAGTTGATGATGAAATGATGCTTCGAGAGATACTTGATATACAGTTGCATCACATTATTATTATGGTTTCCTCTCTCTTTCTGGTTTAGACTTATAATGTTAAGTTTTTTGAGAAAACAATTTATTTGTAATTTGTATTTAATGGACATTTTTTCTGCCTTTATTTTTTTTAAAAAAGAAAGAAATGCATTCAACATTCAAAATATATATTACTGAATTCAAAGTATATTTTTTCTTGTAGAAGAAGGAGAGAGCAAGAGAATGATTGAGACTCAAAAAGTCCAAAAAGTTTTGACATGATTTTGAAACTGGAGGAATAAAGTAAAACGATTCTTGATGACTTTGCAGCTTGGAATTGGTAATGAAATTCTGGATGAGGATTAGAAATAGTATTAAAAAAGAAGGAAGAGGGAAAAGTTAGGGAGGGGGGCAATTTTTTCGGCGATTCTCTTCTTGTGTGTGTCTGTAGTGTTATAAGATGATTTTATCATCTATACCAAGTATTAATAACACACATTATGATGTATAACTTATGTCTGTGTGTGTGTATCATGTAAAGGTTTATCGTATCGTTAGTTTGGTATGGTTGCAAATGGTAAATGGGAAAGAGAGAGAGAAGTTTTCTTCTTTGCTTCCGTACATTTAGCGAAAAAGCGTGTGTGAGGGAGAGAGAACCTATGATATGGGAGGATTTTTGTAAGACCTAAACGATATAGTAAGGAGAGAGAATGATGAGTCTGTTCGTTACTACTGTACACCACAAACTACATACACACACACTATGACTGGCTGGAATGAGAGAGAGAGAGAGCTTATATTCGTATATGTGTTGGGATTAGAAGAGGGAGAGAGTAGGTAAAAGAAAAGGAGTATATAGTGGATAACCTCTGCTGTTGGTTAGGACTGAGAAAATAGACACCTCATAAGTTGAATGTCGACTAGGAGGAACTCGTCGTCGTCGTTTTTCTTACTGTTTCTCCTTTGTAGAAGAAGGAATGAACCGCGCGGGTATTTAGGTCTCCCATGGCATTAGCAAAAAAAGATTTTTATTAGGATTTTCTTTTTTGAGCTTTTTGATTTCTTCCCCTCCTTCTTTTGATATTTTGATCGATCAGCTTTCCGACAACGACTAATTACAAAATCATAAAGTGTGCAATATTATATAAAAAATTATTATTATATGATTTGTTTTCTCCTCCCGCTGCCCCTCTTCCCTTTCAATCCTAATCTCTTCTAATTTTGGAAGTGTTTTCATTTTGGAGAGGATTTGTAGTTGTGACACACACATACATGGTAAATACACAAATTCCTACCAATAGTTCACACGGGAGTTTTTCCGTTCTCCTTCTGTTTACTAGCTCTTTTTTGCTCATCATCTTCTTGGGGTAGTGTGGCTTACAGAAATTCAACGAATTTAAATGAGTGAAATATATTACGACACGAGATACGACCTACGATCAACCCTCTATGTGTATTTTACACACATACACAGTCTTTTCTATTTTTGAAGAAAGAGTCCAGGTGGTAATAATGATAATTGCCAAGTAACACCACTCGTTGTCCCTTGTTGTGAGTGAAAGAGTGTGCGTGTGCCGTTCAAGCTGAGTTTGAAATTGTTGTTGTTTCAGTGCAACCGTGTTATTTATTTATTAAAGTATATTTATATGTGAGTGAGTGTGTGTATTTTAACTGTGGACACAAACTGATGCAAGTGTGGAGGGGGTTTGTTGTAAACAAAATGGTGTCTTCTGGTTTTGTTGCTCTTCTACTTCTTGTACTGTTACTACTCTCTCACAAAGGGGAAGGAAAGAGAACAGAGTTGGGTGTCTTGAGTTTTATTTGTATATTCTAGTTTCTTTGGAAGGAGAAATGAATCCTTTTAGTTTTTTTGGAAAGAGTGATAAAAATTATTGATGGCCAAGGTTTCGTAATTTGTGGAGTGTACATGACAGGAGTATTAATCTGTGGCTGTATTTTATGTGAATGGTCAATCAATATGATTCTTGTTGTTGCTTATGTGCTAAAATGAAAATAAGAAGGAGGAATGGATTTTAAAAAATTAAAAAAGTGGACCATCTTTTAATTGGCTTTGATGAATTAAACATTACATTACAAAGTATTCATGGTTGAAGATGATGATGAGTGTTTGGTGGACAAGAAGGATGAATTGAGTGGACCAGTATGTGAATGAAGAAAAGTTGACATTGAGTTTGACGGTAAATTTGTTTCAGTTTATTACAATAAATTTGTTGTTGTGTTTTTAACTTAAAGATTTTCAGATGGCATTACATGAATAGAGAATGTTTATAAAGGGCACTCTAATAATTTGTGAATGAAAATAGTTTGTGAGTGAACAATGACAATTTGAAATGTTTTTTCATTTCTTTTTGGTGTCATGTTTGTTGGTCTGTTGGATGTTTGTAAGCTTATGTTTTCCGTCGAGACTTGTAATGTTTAAATTTGTTATAATCTGTACATAGGAAATTTACGACTTTTTAGGGGATTTTTTTTTAAAAAAAAATTTGGGGTGGATTTGCGCAAAGGAAATGTTTGAAATGTGTGACATGGACGAACACACATGGAGAGAAAGAGAGCAAGTAATTTTCTCTATCATTTGACCTGGCAGTTGTTTGATGTTGCATTTCTGCAATGAACATTCTGCATTGTATTGTTCAAGAGAGGATATGATGGTACACGGCTAATAATGAAGGTTTAGTTTTATTTTTTTATCAAGTTCGAGTATCTATTCTGTCGCTCGTGTTGTTTACTGTTTGTGTTGTGCAAATTGGAAGAGTATGCACAATATTATTTTTTATTTCATCTGATCCAAAGCCTTCCTCCTCTCCTGTTGTTGGTTGTAGATCCTATTGATACTGACTGCGTTTATGAATTTATAATGTTCTTTCACTCTTTGTGACTATTCTCCCCTTGTCTATAGTATGTGTAGTATATTTAAAGTTTGGGAGTAGTTTTGGTAACCGTTCGAGCGAAGTTTTATGTTCCATTTGTATAGTAGAAAAAGAGAGGAGGATGAAGCTTCATGTGTAAAATTCAACAATGCTATGGTTGTATGCAAATGTATGTGTTGGGTAGTGTATATATAGAGTGAGTATGCCCTGTATGACAGTTTTGGGAGGTAGGGAAGTTGTTGTGGGGAAAAATGCGTTTTCTTGCTATGGACGGAAAGGCATCATTTGTTGTACTTGCATGTAGAGAAACAATTCACGGTCTTCACGACGACGACGGAAACTTAATGGCTGGTCGTGCAAAAAATTGTGTGTATATATATACTGTGTATGTACCTAGTAGGTACTACCTACCTACCTGCATTCATTAAAATGTCTGAAAAGAACCGGAAATAAGTTGGAGTTTTTTGTTTTATTTGGTGAGTCTGGATTGAAATTGAAGTGTGTACTCAACTCACTCCTCCTTCTCCTCACAATCGGAGGAAGCGTCAAAAGGTCATTAGACTTTAATATATCTCTTTCTCAGCTGTATGGCTCGGCTTTGTGTGTTTTACGTAGTGGTGGTGGTTTTGTTCTCTTTTTTGTACAGGAAAAATGTTTTATAGTTCAGAGACACTATAATAGTTTGAAAGGGAAGAGGGGAGTAATAAAAGTTTCCAAAATCAAGTTTTTGGAAGGAATTGTCATTATTTATCATTTCTCCATCGTCCGTCAATTAAGACACAGTTTATGGGGAGTAGATGGGAAGTTTGATTTTTCAAAACAAATGAAAAGTACTATATTGCACAACACGCAAGTGAATGAGGATGGGATGTGTATGTTACATATAAATATACTGTTGACCCAAAACTCATTTTTGACGTGGGTAAACGGTTGAGGGGAAGAAACCATGAAAAATAATCTAAACATTCAAGTGTGTGTGTGTGTAGTCCATTTGACGTTTTCCAAAAGCCTCTTCTTGATATTCTCAGGAGGAGGAAGCGACTGAGTCTGAAAGAGACGGAGTCTGTCGTACATTACACACACACACAGTACAGACAGGGAGAGACAATAGACAGAGAGGCGTATAATTTCCCGGAATTTGTAATCTATGTTTTGTCCTTGTCGGTGTCAATCTACGATGATTAGGTGACAGGGTGAGGAGGTAGGAGGAGGAGGGGTCTGCTAATATTAATGACTTGATTGCAAAAAGTCACACACTCACACACAAAAACTTGTATGTGTGTGTGTTGGTCGCGTATTACCAGGCATCATTTCATGAGAGTTTGTTCTCTTGTTCTTGTTCCTCGGAGGAACTAATAGTGGGGAGAAGAAGGACAGTCATTACATGTTGGCAGCTAGTTAGCTTGAATGAGGAGAAGAGAGAGAAGAAGAAAAAAGGACGAACGGCTGACGACGTTTGTATTTCATTGTGTGTGTTGTATGTTGTATAGTGCAAGGATATTTTCCTTGGAGGTTCATTTGCTTTAAGTTTGAAGTGGTTACTCATGGTGGTAACTGATGATTGTTGTTGAAATGTGAGATGAGACATGCTAATTTTGGCAACTTTTTTTTCTTCATTGTACTAATGGGGAGAGGGAGCATTGTGGGGCTTCAGGTGCGTGTGTATAAAAAGAGGATGGTTGTGTTGAGAGTATAATAAGAGTAATTATGTGGGTACAGTTATGTATCAAATGTATATATTGTATATAGGTCTGGATGTGATGTACCATTCTCAGCATTTTGGTTGTGTTGTACATGTCGGAGTTTTCGGAATCAGTCGTCTCTACTGTTTTTGGAATGGATTTCTTCTATCCTTTTTTAATTTTTATGAGTTGAAACTCTGCGAATTTGCTAATGTTTTTTTGGAAGGAGGAGGACAGAGGATTCAATCATACACTAGAGTCTTAATGTGGGGAGATGAAGGTTAAAGATAGGAGGAACCAAGGGGTTATATATAGCAAGAGGAGAGAGAGACCGAGGAAGAAGGGAGTTTTTGAGAAAAACAAATGTGTAGTGTATGTGTATTTAATCTGATGGAATTACAGATTTAAGAATTTATTTGTGAAAACTCTTTTTTTCTTTTGTGTTTCTCCTTACTCCTTGGGTTTCGTGAAGAGAGGAGTTCATTTTCTTTTTGTGAACGGAATTCTTCCTTGCACGTGTGTGTGCATATTATACACACACATATGTATAATGCGTATGTGTAAAAGTTGAGAATAGGTTCAGTTTTTTTCGAGTGAGAACACATGAATTAGTGGGAAAGTAAATGGAGGACAATAGGGGAATGGAATAAAATAGTAGTTTTGGTCTTTTTTTTTGTAAATTACGTCTGAGGATGAGGAGGAGCAAAAGGAAGAAGAACAAGAGTTGAAAAGAATTTTCAAGTGATTTTGTTGGGGAGAGCAATAGAAAGTATGGCTTGTTAAGTACAGGCAAGGGGGGAGAAAGGGAGGATTTTAGTTCTACACATGACATTGGACGGAGGGTTGAATTGGAATTGCAAGTGTAAGATGAAGCTAACAAGGGAGCTGAAATAAAGAGTCAATGATGGACATTATCCTGAACCTTAATTGGTACTTCTTTTCTTTCATCCTTTCTCTCTCTCTCTCTTTAGGTGTGAAATTGTTCTTCTTAGAGTCGGAGACTACTTGTCTTTGTTGTGAAGTCTAGAGCTGTTCTACTTTGTGTATGTCTAAGGAACGTCATAGCTTGTTCTTGATTCTATTGTGTGTGTAGTTTTTAGCGGTGTAAAGAGAGAGATAGGAAGAAAAAAGTTTAAAAAATGTTCTAAGGGAAAGGGGAGATATGAAGATGGGGGTAAAAATGTAACACTTTATTTTGTGGAACGTTAATGATGATTAAAATATGGTAGTGTAATTGGGATGACAATCACATTTCTTTTTTCTTTTGAAAAGGGAACTCAGCGAGCATGTGTAATACACGGTATGTAATACACACCGTGTACCGTGTACACTTTTTTTCAAAACACAAGTTAATGAATTATTGATAATTTTAAGAGACTTTAAAAAATTTGGACTGAATTATTTGGGGGCATAAGGTTAAACAAATTAAATGGAGATTAATCTTTATGTTCTTCTTCTGATTTCTTGAAGGATTTATCTGATCTTTTAACTCGATACGAAGTTTGTATTGTTAGCAAATGATCTTTTGGGTTTTGATGGCATTTCCAGTTGTAAAAATTTTTCAGGAAAATATAAGGGGCTTATTATGAACTGAAAAATAATTTTTGATTTGAAGGGAGAATGTTACCCCGTTTCCTCTATTAGTATTGTATATCATCTCTTTTTCAGTCAAAGTTTCTCAGACTGAAAAAACAACGTTTAGAGAGGAATGAACTTGTATTTCTATTATGGACGAGGGAAAAGGAAGTGGAAGCCAGAGAGAGGGATGGAAAAAATGAGGTAAATTTGGAAAAGGATGGGTGAAACTGTACTAAAGAATACGTTGTGTGTTTGTGTTCTGTTGTTATCTGCGCGGAAAATGTTGAGAAACGGTTTTTCTTTGAAAACTCCTTCCTTTCTTTCGCAAAAGTAAGGGATGGGGGGTAGTTTAGAAGGGGAAAAAGTGCTTCGTCAAAAACAAAAAAACGGTGGTGTCCTTGTTCCTACCTAAGATAGGATCATCCATACGATAGTTTCTCATAAAGTATCACATTGGGAGGTTTTTTTTGTGTGGTTTTGCATTTTCGTCGGAATTAAAAGCTCCTTCAATTTTACTGCTATGTACGCTGCCATGTTGTGGTGCTATTATAGTGTGTGTGCCATATAGAATGGTTGTCATGATTATTTTGAAATTTGAGGTGACTTCGTTGTAGTTGTCGTCGTTTTGCTTCATGTGAATTAGCTGTGTCATTGACAGAGGATTTTTGAGGAGGAGGAGGATGATTCTCTCTGGAATAATTGACACGTCATTCTGAATGTGTGTGTGTGTCATGCTGAATCTTTTTTTTTTTTTATAGAAAAGTACCGCACGGACGGAAGAGTTGAGAAATCTCGGGTTGATGATGATGATGTGCATGAGTAATGCACAAATTGGTTAAACGATGGACAATAAAATAAAATGTGTAATATGATTACATTACCTACGTGTGTGTGAGTGAGGGAATGTGGTGTGTGGAATAATTTTTTTATTTTGCATGTGGTAGCTTGAGATGATACTGATAGTAGGAGTTTTCAGTGAAGGAGTGATGGGATGGAAGTGGTCAGAAGGAACTCCTGTGAGTTTGTGTGTGTGTGATGATATTATGTAGGTTTGGTCATGTAATTCATTTCCATAGTTTATATCCACCAATCCACCCGTATATAATTTGAAACAGTTGAATGTGTATGAACTGACCTTGTGACTTAATAAGTATATTGACGGTCTGATGTCGTTTTCCCACGGAAGAGTTTTTTTAACTTGTCATCTCTCTGTCATTATTTTGCACACACACACGCATTCTTCCTTAATGGCATGTGCACAGTGTCTTCCTTTCGAGTGTGTTGTGTTGAATGAAACGTTTGTGGTGTATTTAAATTATTGGTAAAAAGGATAAGTCGGATGATAAAATGTGAGTGTGTGTGTGGGCGGATGTAGATTAGAATTGCAACTTTGTATTTATAAAAAAATAACTACCACTCTTGAAAGAACATGTGAGTGTGTGTGAAGTGTGAGGGAGAAAGAGGATATCTGTCTTTATGTATACGATTGAGATTGTTTTTATTCCAAGTTGTTAAGGTCAAGTCTGAACGATATGATCATATTAATGATGATAATGTGAAAAGATGGATATGTAGTTAGTAGACTACTAGTAGTAGTTGTGCTGGTGGGATCGGCACATTTAGATTTTTATTGTATTTAAATTTAAGTTGCACACCATTTCCTCCTACCCTTTGAACGTGAGTTTGTAGATTGTGCCATTTAGAATAAGGTTTTTGTATGATAATAATTTTTGAAATAAGATAGAGAAGGAAAGGGAGTAAATTGTTGTCTCTGTATGGAAAATAATTGAAGTATAGAGTTGACGTTGCAATCGAATTTAGAGTAGGATGAGTACAGAGTGTGTCATATCTCAAGTATGAATATATTCTGAGAACTAAGAGTTCTCAAAAAACTCTCTTTGTAAAATAATTAATACGGACTAAAAAACATTTTTTTTAAAAACATGGTGTCAAACTGAGGAGTATATGCCATATGGCCATGGGTATTGAGTATTGACACACTATATCAATAAGGATAATTTGAACAGAAAGTAGTATAAGGTTGTGATTCATGCAGAATATACGATTATGTGATCCATGTTCTACTGAGACAGTAAAGAGATTAATGTATGATGAAAGGGAAGGAAAACTGTATTGTGTTTATGTGTGCGAATTGTACAGCACCAAGATTGTGCTTCTAATATAGGATTACTATACTAAATAGTTCATTTCAGCAAGGATATGGCGTCATTCTTCTTGGCTACCTTGTATCATCTTTTCTTAAATGTCTGTGCCCACAGACTTGGTGGAAATATTGACAAAATTTTATTGGTTGGTTAAATCAGATTGTGCATTTTTAAATTGCTCAAAAGATTCTTACATTCTTGCAATTAGAATGTGCATGGGCAGAATTCCTTTTTTTAAAATAATTTTTGCTGTAGTTGTTGCGGTACTGCTTCTCATTGATTTCTTACTGTGCGTATGTATAAATTGTTCCCGAATTGGCAGTATTATGTTTTGGATCCATTGTTATTGTTATACTTTGTGCGATGTGCCAACGACTGGCCACCTGTGAGGGTAGAGCCAGGAGCGATGAATTTTTATATAATCCGCTTGCTGTTTTGTGGCTACTACTATAGGGATGGAGAGAGGCGTCAATTGGATTATTGTGTTGAGTGTTTCTTTAGTTTAATAGCTTGTACTTGAGATTGACGGACGGACACACTCGCTCATGGTGGTTTGTTTTTTTTGCTAGATTAGAAATTAGAATTTCTTTTATGATCTACTTGTTCTTTCTTTCTTTCAAGAACAGTTTTAGTAATTAGTCCACGCAGTCCTTCTTCTACTTCCTACACCCCTATCCTTCCAGGGAAGGGACGAGTCCCGGAAGAGTTGTTCATTTGTCAAACGTCTTTTAGTATGTATTAATACACGTACACACGCACGCACACTAATAATTTGACTAGACGTTGGTTTTAAAGGGAGAGCTTCACTTTAATGGTGTAATTATTTTTTCCTCTCTCTTACGCATTGTATTGTGTTTACGACTTGAAAATTGTGTAGGATAAGATAAATGGAGAGAATAATGAAACTTAAGATGTGTGTGTGTGTGTAATGTGTGCAGAGATCTAGAAAATCAAAATGTATGAAGGGAGGAGGGGGGGGGGCTGAAGAAAAATAGGAGGGTACATGCAAATGTTTTATACAAAAAAAAGGTTCTCTCGCGGTGGAACTCTATTAATGGGAATGTTACATGTTACATTACCTAAACATTAATAGAATATAACATGTACGCCTCATATATACAGTGTAGATTAGTCTGTGTGTGGAATTATGATTACATTTGAAGTTTTTTGCAGGAGCGGTGGGCTGTAGGATTATTAAATTGTATTGTTGTAATGATATTATACGACATGAATTTGTGCGTCGGGTAAAGTTCATAAGGATAGCTATGTTGTGTGCATGTACTTGATTTCCTTGTCTACTGTGTATGTTGTTGTTATTATTATGTTATAAAGTTTTTTTCATACATGTGTATGGTGGTCCTCTCTCGCATGTGTGTCTATGATGTATGATGGTTGCGCTTTTTGGTTGGCCGTGTAGTGGTTGGTTGGCCTTCTCTCTCTCTCTCTCCTGCGTGTGTGTTGGACTCTTTTCTCACACACATAACACACAATACACGACTATACGTTCCGTTCCACTGAATTGACTTTATTTCCTTGACGAGCTTATGTGTATATATTTCGCTCTCTCTCTCTCTCTCTCGTGAGCATAATCAATCACAGAAATTAGAAGGATGCGTAGCAGTGTGAAACACATACACACATACGTGAATCATCATAGAGAGAGAGAGAGAGAGTTGCAGGGTTTGAAAGAATGGCAAGGTGAGTTTTAAGAGTTTTGCGCCTGGTGGTAGGACAGGAAGTTTAAAGGGGATATTACATTGATGGATTAAATGTGTGTGTGACTTTGGCAGTAGAGTTGGTCATATAGCGTTGAGTTGCTGTAGTCTCGATGTAATTTCCCTTCTTCCTCAATGATGTTCAGAGAGAAGAGTTGGTTCGTTGAGACTGTCGTGTTGCTATCAATTTTTTGGTGGTGATTTTAATTGCGGTCGTAATAATTTATGTAAAGCCAATAGTCAGTTGTCATTGGCCATTTTTTTCTAATTGATACTTGAATTTCTAGAGATAGAGAGAGAAAAAAAAATTAAAAGCAAGCATTAGTTGAGTCAATAAAAAGTGAGTAACGGGATGAGGGAAGTTTTGAAGTGTGTGTGACACACACTATGTACAGTAGAGTAGATTATAAAATGGTGCGAGTAGATTATAAATTGCGTAAGTGCGTAAGTAACTGCATTTCCTAAATGTTTAAAATGTGTGTATAATGGAAGAGATAGAAAAAGAGTTTGCAATTATTTAAACTGGTGTGTACATTTAGAATTTAAATGTGTTTGATTATTTTTTAAATATGTTATTTCATGGTGTAGTGTAGGTTGATGATTTGAATTTTCAAGGATCCCAGTTATAATAATAATTAGCAGAGGTTACAATAAAAAGTTTGGAAGGGTCGAATTGGGAATTGTGTGTGTGTGTGAATCCCGTCGAGATTAGGGAGGAGGAGGAGGAAGAGAGAGTGGATCAAGTTTTGATAAAAAAATCTTTTTGTGTCATGTCATGACTGCTTCTCTAGTAGAGATTCACTGGTTATACTTTTGCTGTTTTTTGATTGAGTTGGAGTGACATTAGCAAATCTCTGCTGCTGAAGTAGGAGGTGTGTGTGTGTGGGGCTTTGAATTTGGGGATGATGTGAAATTGGGAGTTTGAAAAAAATAGTCGGTAGTGAGAGAGAGAGAGAAGTGATTTGATGCGTACAATGCGGATGATGTTAATTCGAGGTAATTTCCACACACCTTTCCATTTTGCAGTGCAATATACGAGGAATGCTCTGTGGGGAGTGAATAGAGTAGAGTGGGGAAAAAAGGCCGTTTCGTATTTACGCTATAATGTGCTGACTATACCAGTTGTTATATGTCCCTTGTATAGAGTGTACAGAGAGAGAGAGAGAGCTGAAGTAAGAGAGTGAGTTGAATTTTTCAAGTGTGAATAGACAGAGAGCATTGTTGTGTTGTGTACTTTTTTTTGAGGTGCGTAGGTTCTTGTTGATGTTGTGTGGACGACGACAGTGTGTGGATGACTTTGAAGGAGAGTGGAAGAAGAGGAGAAACAGGGAGCCAAGTGCCTTATTATTGTAAATATATTTTGTGTGTACAGTGTACACTCACACATAACACACTCACTCACACTCTCTCTCACAAAGATAACTCTCTTTCTCTCACTTTAGCTCATCATCAATGTCTAATTCGACAGTTGTTGTGCATGGTGCCTCATGCTCTCAGTTGGTGTGAGCCTTAATTTTAGATTTTGGAAGGGAGGTCGGTGTCAGTGCGAAATTTACATATCACCTCAGAGGTGTGTGTTTGTGTTCCTTGGATATAGTTCTGTGAATTGTGATTGAGAAATTTGAGTGATTTGACATGATAAATTGGAAAAAATTATGGAATGTGATTTAGTGTGTAGTGAAGTTGGGAATGTGACAAGAGGTGCATGAGGTCTAATTTGTTCCAAGGGGAATTGGTGGGGTCAATTATAATAATTTTTTTTAGTGTGATGTGCTCAGTATGAGTGATGTGGAAAGACAAGCAAGTCAAAATTAAGTGATTTATTTTGGGAGTTACATATTATACCTATATGTTTGTGTGTGAAAATTGGAATATGTGTGGAATAAAAAGAAATGGGGGATGATCGAGTTTTCATGATTCTAGACACCTTCATCATGTAAGCTTATCCTGCTGTGTTCTGTAGATATGTGTATCATAAATGTGAATAAAATTTGCTGGTGATTAGAGTGTATTACGGTTATGGATTGGATGGTGAGGGGTGGGGGTTCAATACAAATGAGATGGAATGAGGAAAGTGTGTTAATATTATTAAAATTGTTGGAGGTTGGATTCTGGAATAAGTTTAGTGATGGACATCATTCTCTTTTTGAAAAAGGACGGTGGAGTGTGACAGACTGTGTCTGTACTCTGTATGCATGTGGTTTAGTTTTGCCAATGTGAAATTTTGGCGTAGACTTTACATGTGGTAATTGGGGATTGTGTAATATATGAAAACTTTGAATCATGTGTTCTTGTTGTGTGTACAGTATGAGCTGAAAGTGACGTGGAAGAGATTTGGAAGGAAGGAAGGATTTTTGGGGGAAATTTAGTGTACTTTTTTTCTCGCTATCTCTATTGAACATTGATGTTATTGTTAACTAACGATCAGGTTGAAGAAGACAATATTTTCTTCTTTTAATGACAGAGTAATTATGATGCTGAGAATTTTCCTAACGTTATTCCTCTTGGTTAATGATAGTTTGGGAGAGTTTTAAGTAGTTGTGTATCTACAAGGTTAAACAGGGTTCGTAAGTGTGGTGTTATCTGTCTTATTGTGGTAGAGCTATTCTTGCATGTAGGTTCTTTGGACTTGGAAGTGTATTATTTGATGACTGAGTTTGTGTCTTGTATGTAGAGAGTATCATGGTATGAAGGAAAGTATGGTTCAAGCTCAAACAAACAAACTGACAATTTAGTTGATTTTTGAAAGTCATTTTATTGAATCGTAAACCCAGTTGACGTAAGACTCTAAAATCAGAGAGAGTGAGGACCGAGGCACGGACACACAACACATACAGCCAAGTAGTTTGGGTGACCATGGAGAAGTAATCTTTGCATTAATCAGTGTAGTTGTGTGGCCTATTACACTGCATTTTAAATAAATGAATAAAAATTGTACATTTAAAAAAAGAGTCAAGTGGTTGACTTGACGCCACCCTATGTAGCATTTAGTTTACGAATTTTTATGAAGATAAAATTTAACTAGTCATATGACATGACAATAATGAAAAGTACCTAAAAGTTTGTCCTCTGTTTTACTAATACGATGAATTCGTCCCTATTCTTAACTAATAAAAATTCAGCTTTACAAAGAGTCATTTTAGTTGGAGTAAGGGAAGAAAAAAAGATTAGAATGATGTTGCTATTAGTGCTCCCAATATCGATCGACCTCAAATATCGTATCGAAATAACGATATCCGGCCAATATCGTATCAATCTCGAAATAGCGATATTTTGACCAAAACGATATATGCTTAAATAAGGCCTACTTTTTCGGGAAAACACTTTTTTTTACTTATAGAACGCTTTATATGTGTTTCAAGTATTTATGAGTACTTTTTTGATATTTCATTTGAATTCGAACTAACTTAAAAATATATCAAACTTTTTCAAAAAAATTTATTTTTTAATAATTCCAGTATGGAATTTTCAATATGTAGGGCATTAAATTAATATTATATTATTAATACATTGTACTTTTAACAAATCTCCTCTCTGAATCGTCTACACTCCTCTAAGGTCTCGTACATTCTGGTTTTCCAGTTCGAATTCGGAAGATCGGCCTCTTCTTGTTCCTTCTCTACATTTTGTTGTTGTTCTTTCAGTTTCACCTGTAAAGATTATAATATAATTAAATTAAAATCGAATTCGATAAATTGAACAATTTATGATGAGAAAACAATTATAATTATACATGAACAATAGTAGTAGTACAATTACCCTCTGAAAATAAGCTCTTGCCCTCATTTTGAGTCTTTCTTGCTCCTTCAAGCTGTTTTCGGCGTACACTTGTCGGTAGTGTTTGATATTGTCTGGGTCCTTGGGAAAAGGACAATCAGACAAAAGGTGTACAGCGTTACCACAATTCCAACATGTTTTGACAGGATTTTACACATTTACACGACAAAATCAAATTAGAAATACTAATTGTTATTAAATTGAACGAATAGATTGAAAGTAATAATTATTATTCAAAGAATTGAGTATAAAATTCGACTTACCATTGTAGATTGTTGAAGTGAGTAGACAAAATGCAAAATAACTTTTCCTTTGTAGGGTCAGTGATGGTCAGTTTCAACTTTTAGAGCGCTCAAACTCGTGTGCAGACTGTTACCAACACTGTTTGATGCTGTAAACTATCGAATGCGACGAAACGGAGCAAAACATTCGAATTCGAAAAAAACTTTATGATTTTTTCATGAATTTTCTCTAAAAAGTAGCCTTTTTTGACCATTTTGTCCCTATTTTTTCAAAAAATTTCCATATCGTTATCGTATCGACCCCCAAAATCGGGCGATATGGGCGATACGATACGATATCTCGCTTTTGGAGCACTAGTTGCTATGTTAGGTTCCCTAAAGTCTGCTTATAATGGATCAGATTGATATTCTGTTGAAGTGTAGACAATTATTTTACAGGAGCAGCGTGGTTATAATGGCATAACAAGAGGGCAGACAGTGGAAAATGTGTTGTCCAAGTTTATTGGCGTTAGTTTTAATATCTACAGACTTTGTTTTGGAATCATAGTCATGCATTGTCTTTTTCCTCCTCTCTTTTTGTTGGTAAGTTTGTGTTGTTGTGTTGACGATTTGACTCTACTGACAAGAAGTAGAGTTGGTTTGGGCTGTGTGTGTGTGGAAAGAGTTTACATGTACATAAGATGCTAACTACTACTTACATTATTACATACCTTTGTTTGCTTTCATAAAATTCAAGGTCTGAAGGTTTATTACGATGATGATCGTGGTGTTTGCATTCTCGTGGTTAATATTTGTAGTCAATGCATCCATTCATTTTTGATTATGTGTGTGTGAGGGCAGGACAGAGTGCACACAAACTCAGTCACTGTATGTATTTAAAAAAATGATGTTAATTTAATGAGTTTCCGTATTTAGGGTTCAGTGTCAAGAGAAGGGGAGGGATGGTTTGTTGTTTAATGGCAAATTAATTTTTTAAATCTCCTTTGAGGATCATATTGTTTCGTATGAAGTGGAGAGAGTGGAGTGAGAGAGAGAGACAACATAAATGGATTTCATTAAATAATTACGTCAGAATTTGCGAACATTGTGTTATTATTATGGATGAATTGAATGAATGAAGGGTATGACACAATTACTACGTAACAATGTTTAGGCTTTTAAGGGTGATACCCACATAAAGAGATAAAGTTTGTTGTTGGATTAAATCAATATGAATGAATAACTTCAAATTTGGTTTGTATATTATAAATTTTGATATGGGGGGATGATTGTCTCCTTTTGTTTCTTGTTATTTTAATATGAATATTTAATTGACATTAATCTTGATTGTGTTTGTTTTTCTTTTGTAGAATTCTAGTGGATTAGTTGTCCGCTGTGTTTATATACCCCGCCATCGGCATGGATTCGGTTTCACTCTACGACATTTTATTGTGTACCCACCGGAAGTGTACTCTAATGTAAGTCTGATCCAAGTTCCTTCTTTTGTATTTATTATTGTCTTTGATGAGGCAATAAGAGAAGAGTTTCATGTATGTTATGTAAGTAATGTGTGGACTCTTCGACCGAATTCAATAGGACAAAAAACTGATCAACTACCGCACGCATTGTCTACCCGGGGGTACTAGTAATAATTCGAAAAGTTACAAAAGTTATTTCAGATGAAAAGTGATGTCCTTTACTTAGCCCTGCTGTGTAATATGCATTCCATATTATGGAATGGAACGTTAATTATATTAGAGAAGGTTTAAATCTCAGGTTGCGGCAACTTTTATTCTTGAAAAAATAAAAATAGTGGTTGATTAGGAAGAAGTCTGGTTTCTTTTTTCAGGGAAAATTTATCGAATTTATTGTGTGAGAATATTATTATGGAAGGAGGAGAGGGTCTCTTTCTTGGAGATAAATATCAAGTCAGCCAAGAAGTGACGTAAGTAAGGACAGGGAAAAAATAAAAGACAAGAAGTATTAGAAGCCAAAACATATGACTAGAGAGAGGAGGAGGGAGGGAGAAGAGGTAGGAATTGGTGTGTGTAGATGTAGATTCTGTAAAAACTTTGACGCGTGAGAATTTATAGAATTGAGGAGATGTTCAAAGGCTTCCGTTTGGTTCTGGTAAAAGTACAGATATACTCTAAAGTTGAGAACGTAAATTGTACGGTGGTGCTTTGCGGAAGCTGAAATTTCTATTTTGTACCCTCTCTCTTTCATGTAGACTAGAGTAAGTAGTGTACTCTCTCTCTCTATATCCACTTATTGATAGAAAAAACATGTCAATTTACAGTTTTTTAGGACGCCGACATTGAATGTTTGTTGAAAACATGTTGTGTGTGTGTACACTAGCTGAATTTGCAAGACGTAAAGACGGATCAAGCAATCCGAAGTAGATTGTAAAAAAGGGATGAGGGGGATACGTGTAAAATAAGGAGAAGACGTTAGTTTAGTTGAGTGTGGATAGAATAGGGATAGTTGGCATTCAAATGCTGTTATGCATTCTGCGTTCTCACACACACACTTACAGTAATAATTTGTTACAAACTAGTAATTGTAATAATGAGAGTGGCACTGACAAGGAATGAGTCATATATCTTTTTCTAATTTTTCCATGGTGTTGAAATTCAGTTTGTGCGATTTTTTCTCAAGTCAAGGTATATCATTATTGTTTTATCATATATAGTTGATGATGTATGAACTTCATAGTTGAAAAGTTTTAGTTCATTGAGAAACGGGAAAGTGAAGTGTATAGAAGAAGACAGAGTGTGAATTTTCGTGGTGATGGCGGATATCAAAATTGAGTGACCGACAAGGAGGAAAAGAAATGAACCATGAATTGAAATAAATGTGCTTCATCATGATGATGACGCTATCATGGTCGGTATGAATTGCTGAAAAGAATTCAAAGTAAACAGTGTGAATAGATGATGAATCTTAAATGAAATCTTTTTTTCTCTCTCTCTTCATCTCTATTTTTATTTCCATTCACAGGATTCGGGTGAGCCTCAGAAGCACGCTATCGGTAGAGTAATTGAGCCCGTTGACACTATTTTCGTGAAAAGGTACTTTCATAACTTTGCAATCAAATTGGTCAAAAGAACTGATAAGGAATTTTTCTTTTAATCAGGGATATTTTTTATTATTTACTTACGTGATAGTTATTAGACGTAACTAAGTATACGTAACTAAGTAAAAGTGCTATTATTGTGAATTTTGTTTTGGACAGTGTGAGGGAAAATGGCCCAGCTGCCCTCGCTGGATTAATCACCGGTAATTACATTTTATTCAATTAGCTAAAAAAATTTACGACTTCGATTAAATAAACGAGTCTTTTGCAATAGACTGAAAAAATTGTACAATTCCTGCGTTCTTTTGTGGAGGAATATGAATCTGTGTATAATATACATATACAAATTTATATATAAGTTTTGTAACGTAAATTCTTGATGAGGGAGGATAGAGGATAAAAGGATAAAATTTATTTTTCGGGTTTATTTTGTTTTTACCAAGTAAAACTGGAGGTAATATTCGATATTCACGATAATGAGGCAATTAGAATGATAATGATTATGTTGACGTAATTGGACGGCGTGAGACACGACATGGCTAGAGGCCCCAATGAAAAACCAATATAAAATTGTTACTTTGTATTTATTGGGTTATTTTAGAAATTTTCAAATAGGATAGTGAGTCAAATCATTAATATTAATAAAAGGGGAAAAAGAATCAAAAGGGAATATAAATACTATATGAGTGGTTCAATCACAAACGTGATGTATTATTTATATTATTTGATTTATGGTACTTGGTTTGTTGACGTTTCAAAAAAAAAATTCGAGTCCCGAAATGGATATGGTACAATTCTGAGCTACCCATTACTTACTGACTCAGTAATACTGAGTGTCTCTGAAATGTTGATAGTTTAATTATTGCAAAAAAGTTGGTGAGTGATCATGTTGAAGAGTCAAATTCAACATGTGTGTGTGTGTGTGTTCGGTTGTAGATGTTGTGTACTTTTTTTGATTTAGTATTTTTGGGAATAAGGATCCGTCTTCAATTCAATTTGATTTTACTTAGGTGAGAATTGAGGGAGAGGAGAAGGGGGGAGTGGATAGTGAAAATAAAATGCCAAAAAGATAAATGAAGGGGCCATGGGATTTCGCCAAAGACAAAAGATAAACTCTCAATGACGTATGTAAAATAAAGTAGCTGTAGCTGGGACTAGGGGAGTTCGTGACTTGAGAAGAGAGGAGTTGAAATGTTGGTGGGAAGAATCATACAAGTAATTTAGGTCATGTTGAGAGCTAAAAACGATTGTGTATATTGTACAGGCTGTGTGTGTTTGGTTTGTTGTGATGATTATGGGAAGGATGAGATATAATATATTTGCAAGTTGCTTCCTTCTTTCATGGATTTTAATGTGTAACAACAAGTTTTGTCTCGAAAGACGTAGGCAGGGAGGCAGGTAAGGAGACTAGGGAATTTGTGAAATGTCACTTGGAAAATTAAATATTTTTGTTGAAGTGGAGGGGGCGAATTATGCAAGTTTTTTCTGTAGTTGTTTGCATTCTTCATGTATCTCTTGTGTCTTACAGACTGTATGACTACTGTACTTTAAAATTTAACTTGGATACAGTAGTAGTTGAAAAAGAGTACTAGCATATTGGCTACCACTCCGGAAAATGTGAGAAATGTTATGTGTGTGGTGAATATTTACTACATTCTTTTCTCTTGTTCTGAATGTATTTTCAGCTAATACCTTCCCAAAGCACGATCTGGACGATTAGAAGCATTTCTGTGGTTCATTATTGTGTGTGTTTATGTGTGGATTTGTTGAGAGAGAGAGAATATTTTTAAACGCAGATACACACAGTGTAGCTTGTACAGCTTACAAGGAACACTAGTCTGGTGTCCGAGAGATAGAAGGCTAAAAATGGGTTCAGAAGTAAATTCGAGGGTGCTGATTCCGAATCTGAAGGAAT
>WJFB01001014.1:0-39798 GCA_009870185.1 Pygmarrhopalites habei | reverse complement strand
CTGTGAAAAGTATCTGGTCCTCAATTGACCTCACCCTGGTCGACAGAGTTTACAAAAGTTGGAAATTTCGACTCAGAACCATCCACAAGAAACATGGTGGTCACATGAAGAACTTAAATGGGATTCATGGACGATACAAAGAGTGAACTGTCCAATATTAAAAGTGTGTCAATAAAGTAGGATCGCCCTCTGTAATTTAGAAATCTCGTTGTTCTTTAAGGCCCTAAAAGGCTTTACTAGATATCCGGAGGGTGGATGGTAAAGAATTAAGTATTTTGACATTCTTTCAATTTATGAGACCACTTACCACTTAGACACTATAGCTCATAGCAACTCTCAATACTCAAATGATCTTTCTAACTTCTTGTCACTCCAAAAGGACAGTGAAAGAGAAAGTGAGTGAAAGGGAAAGCTAGGGAAAAATCCTCATACTTGCACGTCTTATTTCCTCAAACTCGAGCAGTCATCCAACTCTCCATTTAGTGTGTTTCCGTGCATGCCTACAAAGTAAAGGTTGTGCCTACTCTGAAGCAGTTTTCCTTAATCAAACTAACTCAGCTGTAATTATAGGGAAGGATAAAGGTGAACTCCAATCGATGCAATGTAAACTCTTTTCCTCCACACGACTCCACATTCTATTCTAGGTTAGTAGACATAGGCCCAAATCCTATATATTTTGAGTGTACACACACCCCCTCGCCTCCCACACACCAAGAGGTGTGTGTCGAGTAGGGTAAGGAACTTTTCGGATTTTGCCAGAGAAATTCGAGTGTATAAAGTCGAGAGTAAATGTATAAAAAAAGAAGGAGGCTCGATTATTTGTCTAATGAGTAGAGTAGAGTATCCAAATCACGAACCCCTCATTTGTTCATCCAAGCTTTTCCTCAATAATGAGCTTGTCTATTTCTGGTTCCCTCTTATCTTCGCACACACACACTTCACACTGTTTGAATGTCCTGATTTGGAAAAAACAAGCCACTAGACACGTGCCCCTAGCCCATGTACACACAGACACACGAATGTATGGATTCAACAAGATTTTGTCCTAATCAAATTGCATCCATATGATGTTTCTATTGTACTTTCATTTCTCTATTTGTACGATGATTTCTTGGTACTTTGTCAAACCCATCAAATTAATTCACACACACAGACACACTCAAAAAAATAGTACTTACTCAACTCACTCTCTCAATATTCGACATGTTTGGTCGACTCACGAAGGAGTAGTCCTTAGTTAATCATGGATTAATTACGGAGGGCTGAAGGGAGAAAATAAATATTTGTGTCACCGAGAAAAACGACGTGGCAAATCAAAGGAGTGTGTATTCTCACACACAATGTAAGCGTACCATGTGGGTGTATTTGTTGGTCTATTTCATGTGGGGAGAAGAGGAGGGAGAAAGAGGGGAGAAAGGTTGAAAGGAGAACGGAGAAAAGTAGGATGCCTATTCTTTACCAAAACTTTAGACTGGGTCTAGTTAGCTCAAGAAATTATTGTTGTGTGTGTTTCGTGGGAACAAGGAATTTGTTGGAGATTCAACTCTCATTCCTTTCTCTCCATCCCCTCCTCCTCCTCCTCCAGTCTCTTGTATATATGAGCTCAATGTTTTGGAGATAAGCGGTGCGATATCTATTCCATTCAGGCCCATTCTGGAGAGAGAGAGAGGGAGAAAGTCTGGAGAGAGTAGTAGTAGTACATGTAGAGAGAACACATTTATTTCTGCCTGCAAATGTGTATAGCCACAGAATTGTTGGTACCAGCTCCCACCCTCCGCTTTCTCTCTCTCTCTCTCTCTCTCTCCCTCTCTTAATTCACAGCCCTTGAGCAAATCAAACTAACCAGTAGGGCAGTCAGAGAGCATCCACCACTCCTTAATGCCTTTTCCGGTGTATAAATAGAATATGTCCTACAAAACTTCTACAGTCTTCCTCCCCCTAATGTAGATCCCACATTAACTTGCCTACTGTGTTTATGCAGTAATGTGTATGTGTACAATCTCAACCATCTTGATATAACTACTTCAGGTAAAATGATTGAATGTGGGATTTACATAACTTCCCAGTGGATACCCCCCACACACATTGTACTTACACTCAAAATGCAAATACGGAGCTAACTGTGGGACCAGAAACCAAGGTTCTCTGGGGATGTGCAGGATATCAATCACAGACGACACACAACCTCTTCTTTCAGACGGTGTGTGTGCGTGGTGGGGGGAGAGAAAGAGAGCAAATACTGGTAATAATGGGGATCCCTGCATCAAAAATGCTTTTTCAAAAAAAATGTAGGGAAAGAATAGACGAGTTTCAATTTGAGAATTTTATTTTTTTATTCCATTAGGAGTGTGTATACATACAATGAATGGAAAAGCTTGTCTTTCACGACTCTACAAATCCATCAACTACATAATAATAATTGTCTCATTTTGAATTCTCTCTCTCTTCATTTTCCCAAAATTTACTTTTGGATTTCGTCATTTATCATAAATATGAGAAGGGACACATGACAAAATGAAAAAATATACGACGACTCTAATACTAATTCAAGTTGTCGGGTGAGTCAAGAAGAAAGCAATTGTTTGTTGGCACACCACTAAAAAAATCATTGTGTGTGGTGGAGGGAAGGAAAGAAATGAGAAGGAAGTCTAATGAGGGAAAACGTAATTACTAAATAGCAATGCAGGTACATGTCACACACAAAACACAGAAAGGCGGAAGAGTACAGACGCACATTTTTATTAAATGGTCATTAATTCCACGCTTCTTTTAGACAGGAATAATAAAGAATTGGTCATGGTGAAAGTAGAATTCCTGGAGAAAGTGAAAGGGAAATTCTTGAATCCCAGGCACTAACCCCCTCTCTCTCCTCACCAACCGGGAAAAAATGTGGAAGGAAGAGAGCAACAGCCGTAGTCCTCGTCGTGCTTGCCTCTGCTGGCAAAAGTAGAAGAAATGTTAAGAACCCGGGGAAGTTGTGTCCGGGAACATTTACTCCTGATTCCACCCCAACTCCCTCAGATGGCTTCCCCAGTCCGGACTACAACCAATCCCAGTTCACTTGGTTACTGGTTGATGTCAGGAGAGCCATTATTTCTTCCCGGGACTCGACTTTTTCCTTACATCCGAGAAAACGAGGGAAGGGAGCTACCGCAATCAAATCGATATGATATGAAAATTCGCAGCATCTGCCGCATGTGTGTTTACACACTCACTCACTCTCCAGTTACCTACACAATTGGGTTGGGGGGCTCCAGCTCCTACCCCCTCCTTTCTCTTCTCCATTACAATTCCAGACTTATTAGCTCAGTCTACAACAAAGAAGAGAGTCGTTCGGTTTAAGGAGGAGTTTCTTCCTCCTTCCAATTGAACTACTCACAATCATTACAGAGAGAGATGGACTGAAGCAAAGAGAGAGAGAGGAAGATCAGACAAGAAAGAGAGAGGGAATTTTCTAAACTAATCCTCTCAACCCACCTTCCCTCTATAATTGACCATACATAGAGTCTATGTAAAGAGAGAGAGAGAGAGTGAGAGATGCAGGGGGAGGTTTACCTGACTCATTTGATTTTTGGATCGAAAATGTTTTGGCAAAGCCCCAACCCCATAAATCCTTCTCCAACTATTTATTCTTGATCTACTTTTTGACTCACACCCTCCCTCTCTCTATCTCCCTGATATACGAGAGCACACACTCTCACACTCATTTTCCACGTACATGTATTGCAAAGTAAACACACTCCCCCAAAAATTTCAGTAGTAGAATTGCTCACAATGTGATTAATGTAATTACCACGTCAGCTCAATAAATATACATAAAAAACAAAGTTGTACCCGAACTTCTTGTTTCGTGAGGGGAGAGAATTCATGATACAATTTCCTGGAGTCGAGAGTCCATTTATCAAAATACTTTTTTCTGACACTCCTCAATTCCTCCTCCCTCCTTCTGCTTCGCTCTCTCAATCCTCCATTTTCATATTTTTTTTCACAAAAAAACCCTACAAAACATTTAGTTCCTCGTAGTCAAATATCTTTACTAGCTTGATGTGGTGTGTGTGTGTTTGTTTTGAATATATTTTACTGTCAACATGATTCAATGTGACAACCCTCTCATGTTCTTCCATTGATTCTCCAGAACCGTATTTTAAGGATATGAGGTTTATATCAAAAAAATTTAGAATGTTAAGTCCCAAGAGGAAATCTCCTTCTCGAAACCTTGCAACATTTAACTCTCTTTTATATTTACTTGTAGATATAGTGTGTACACGAGGAACCGACTATACATTGGAAACCGACGAGGTTTTTGCCTTGCTAGAGGTGTGTGTACCAAAATAAAGAGAGAGAGAAAGAGAGAAGTTCTGTTATTTTCCTCACAGAATCCCCTTCACATTCTGTCGTATTATCTTGACATCTAATGAAATCTAATAATCATGCGTGTGCACCTACCGCCTCCTCATCCCTTTCTAAATCAAATGACGCGATAAGCCTTTATTTATAGCTCTCACAAACTCAAATGCGGAGGAGGCCCGTCAAGGCTACAACATGAGCTAGGAAAGGAAATCATGTTCTTCGGAACAAACACACACACTCTCAACCGCCGGCCCGATTCATTCTACTATTAAGACACAAAGAAAAGAGAGAAAGAGAGAAAAGGGAGAGTAAGTCTAAATCCGCCGGCTCAAAAAATTGTGAACGAACGACCTAGCCGTTCCACGCAGGCGAACAAAGACCGCTTGAGCAAAAGAAATTAATTTTTTTTCTTACCTATCTTTTATCCTGACAATAACTAGAGTCAACTTTACAAAGGGAAAGGGGAGTCTGTCCCACCTTTACTTGATGATCGTGAGTGCGTTTAATAAATTTGACTCTCCTCCTTTCTTCCTTTCCTAAGGAATGAAATTTTTGAAAATTGACTTCAGAATTCAAAATAGCCAGACACAATTTAAAAGATTAAAATTGCTAAGATTTTCAAGATACTTAATTTCTCTGGATAACATAAATTAGATAATGAGTATATTTTCACTTTAATGATAAACACTTTATGTATAATCACACATCCTTCTGGTTCATGTCAAATCGAAATGATCGTTTAGTCCACGATTTTTTCCATTGTTTTTTATTGTTGCAAAATTTGAATGTATAATGCAATATTTGCTGGATAATTACTTGGCACATTAGAAACCTTCATATTTTTAATGCAACTCTACATATGGACTGTATGAATTGGAGCTGTGGGCTTCACCCTTTATTTTTGAGGAAAGCAGTGGTAGTCAAATGGTAGGTTTTCTAAATTATACAAAAAATGTAATAAATTGCTGGGCTGCATGATGACGGTATAGACGATTACCTCAGTGAAACAATCTGAAAACAAGCACAAGTTGTAGTTCTTCTCCCATGCTTTCTTCTTCGACTGTTGGGATATACTGTGTATACAATATCGCGTACATTGAAACATTGATATGTATATTCCATAAGAGGAGAAGAAAGGATTTTCCTGACCGCTCCACTCTTCCTCGTGGCTCATGAATCTAAATCAAAATACTATGTTCCCCATTTTTTACGACCAACCATCAAAGTTCAAGGATCATGTAGGAAAATCTACGCTTCTGAATTTTCTACAGTAGTACTTTCAACTTCATCCTCCCTTCACTTCCCTACTATATGCATAACATGGATATGGATCCTTCACACACACACACCCGGACACACATATGGCACACAAAATCAAGAAATCGAATGGAAGATTGCTGGGACAAGGAATTATGTATACACATGCATACAAACACACTTCCTTGATATTCAAAATGAACAATTTTGCACATTTCACCGAAACCCACTATCCAATGTGTATTCAAACTGTAGTGGTCAATTGTTTTTAGTCTATTCATCGAATATGAATGACTCATGTATGGAAGTATGGATTTTTGTGGTAAAAGGATCCACATGGACAGAAACAGCTGCTCTTCTTTTTTTGAAGTTATTGCTTGTGTGTAAGGATTCTGTGAATTGGGTTTGACTCGACTGATTAGCGGTAATGCAAAATATGATTTTCCGTATATTGCATCGTACAGCCATTCTTTTCCTAAGTACACACAGAGAGAGGAATGAGATTGGAATGAAAAGAAGGGAAAGCCCAAAAGGGGAAGGAAAGAATGGGTTACAAAATATAATTTTATACAGGAGAAAGTCGTAAATATTCTAATACTTTTTGATTTCGTCTATAATGTGCATACTTTTCTCAACTTGTCAGATCTCATAAGCTCGTCATCGATCTGTCTTCTGATCCGATATATATGCATCAAAGAATTTTTTCCTCCATTGCCTCAAGCCTTTGGAATGTGAGGAAAAGAAAATTGGATGCGAGATGGGGGAAGGCTGATTTAATCATTTTTTAAAATATATATATATATCAAAATTCAAAATATAGTTTGTTATATTCAGAGAAAAAAAATTGTACCTGGACTGGAATGTCAAAAATTCGATGAGAAAAGAAAACTACTTGAAGATTTAAAAAAATAAGTACAATAAAAAGATATGAAGATATGAGAAGAGCTGTACTCTGCACAGCTTTTTTTGTCTTCCTTTTGTTAGGATTCAAGTCATAGTGTCAAGAAAAGTGTTCGAATCAGTCAATATTTGCATTTTTATGACCCATTTTTGTCTTCACGTTTGCCAATACCATTGTACGAAAAGATAAGTTCGAAAATGGGTCGTAAGAACCTGGAGTAATATTTGGAGAAAAGAATATTGTTCAGGATTTGTCAACCTGGCAAACTTGACAATTTTTTTGGTTTTTGAGGACATGCAATTACAAAGTTAATCACAATTTGGATAAAATATTCATGCTACTCTAAATATGCTTTGAATACTTTTCAGTTTACTAGAGGATGAGTGAAATTGACCAGAGGAGGAGGATTCAGAGAGAGGGATTCAGAGGAAGATTCAATAAAAAGAGTAACATAGCCAAGTGAAAGTTGCGGAAGTTGAGCATCGGATTGCTCACATTTATTTTCCTTGACTCCATCTACATTTAAATATTCCCTACTTGCTACAGTACAATGGGAGAGAGAGGGATAACAATGATCCTTTTTCTGAGAGTGGTTTCGTACATCATTAAATATTTTTGTAGGACTGAAATCTCAAGAGAAGGAAATGGAGGGCAGAATTCCTTTTGTTGTTGAGAATTTTCAGCTTTCCTTACTATACAAGTAGATATACATATAATATGGTCCTGGTCCATACGCGCTTATATATGTGTGTGACAGAGAAAGAGAGAGAGAAAGCTGGTGACTGACAAAGGACTTAAATCTTTCTTTCATAGGCTTTCTCTTGTATTGCATAGCCTAGCAATTATTGCTTGGGATTGAGTGGAATTCCTCACAAAAGCTTAAAGACTTAAACGCCAATGCGAATGCGAGGAAGGAGAAAGTAATGACTGGAATTTTCTGGCTTTCTCTATTCCTTTCCCTTTCTCTTCATATAATATATTTAGGTATACATTCAAAGCTAAGCAGAGTAAACACTTAATCTATAATGGTGAACAATATTTGCTCTTCCTTCTTCCAAGGTTGTGCATATCATGATAGTGTTATACTGGATTTAGCATGTACTTATATCTACCTACACACATATCACATGGTATGAGATAGAATGTTGAAGGATGCATCTATTATTTATCATTATTCTATTATTATAGTCCCTCACTTCAGCACTTACCTCCTGTCTGTCCAAGAGTCTTTCTCCTTATCCATAGAAAGCCTGATTTTCATTCTTTATTAGAATATACTTTGTAAATTTTTACAACGGTTCTGAACTATTGTCTCATGAATATTTAAACTTCAACATAATTTTCTACTTTCACCTTCCTGTCTCTCGTGGTTCTCAAGACATCATAAAGACAGGCAAGTTTGGGAATAGATTATTTTACTTTCTCTCTTCCCTCAAGACACATTATTTGTAAGGGTAAAATTCCATGTACTACCAGGGATTCTTTGAAAAATGCAAACTCCATTTATCTGTATGACATAAATATTATCCCTAGTTAGACTTTGTGTGCTTTGGATGTAGTATGCAATGCGAAGAAAGTACAGATACTTTATCTCTGTATCGATTAAGAATGGAGGCTTGGATTGAAGAAAGAAATGGAGAAAGTTTGTATGTTACACTGTCAACCTGAACTTTCCATGTCACTTTAGTAAAAAAATGTATTAGTATTAGTATTACATCCTTTTGTACACATGGACAAAGTGAGGTAGGTTGTTGACCATCCTCAATGCGAAAGGAAATGGGAGGAATTTGTCAACGAGTTGACGAAAAATTTGTCTACAATTCACATGAAACTAAGGCTGTATGTGTCGAGCCTAGAGTAACAATTTGTCTCCATTTTTTCCTGTTTTTAGTGAAAACTTGCCTTCTTGAACTTTTGTGACTCTCGGTCCGCATTGATTTTTGATTTACTTGGAAGTACACAGACTATACCTTCAAGCCCCGAAACTACCATGACGAATGATTGCGACAACTTTTTCTTGTTCGTCTCTTCTCATGAACTTTTAACTTGTCCTCTCATGCACTCCCTGCCCTACTGATAGTCAATCTATTATACTGGAAAAACAACAAATCAATGCACATTTATTTTTATTGCTATATCTCTGATGTGATATCCAACATGGACAGCTTCTACTCCAAAACTGGTTCAAGGAGAATTACAAATGTTGGGAGGAAAAGATTTAAATTATCTGAAGAAATGAAAATTATCAAGTACAAAAGTTTTGTGCATTATTTTTTATGAAGTCAATTGTAGAATGCACACAATACAAGCAACAATTTGAACCGTATTTATTAATGTTCACTCAAATCAGTTTCAGAACATCGACACAATTCAAATTAACTGACAAATTCCTTCTGCATCTTCAGCAAAAAGAAATTACGTGTCAGGTACAAAAATGCGTCCGTGCTTCATTTTTAAAAAAATATCAAACAAATGAAAATGTGGACATTACTTATGTTGTCACATATATTACATCCAACGCGTTTTTCCGTTGTACATCCTATACACACGTTTGCATGTGTAATTTTGTGCACTTGGTTATTTTGCATGTGACCATTCTTGGTCCTCGACAACAGAGGGACGGAGGAGGTCACAAATGTTTTGTATTTATAACTCTCCTCCCAAGTTGAAAGTTATGCAGTGCACACACACAGAATAAACGTTTCAGTGAAAACTGTGGAGCCAGCTGTAGATTAGTTGTATGGAAAGAGTGGGTTGCGAGGCATGAAAATATTGTCCTCCCTCTCCTCCTATCCATTTTAAGGATTGAAGGGACTATGAAAATAAGGGAAGGAGAGAGGAGGAAAAAGAACGAGACCATATCAAAACTGAAATTGAAAAGTGAAGTGAGAGAGATACAGTGGAAGAACAGAAGAGACTGAGAGTCTCTAACCCTCATTCTTATTCATTGGCTGCTCTACTTTCGAGGTGGATGAGTCTCCCAAGTCTTATTTTAACTTGACTTTGTCTTCTCCCCCCCCTCTCTTTCTCTTCTCACCTTTACAAAAGGAGTCTTTTGCTTTTTTTGCTCCTCACAAAAAAAACTTTCCCTCATGCTTACGATGAGAGTCCCTTGAAAACAATATAAAACACGATCAGCATACATAAATACGTATATGTACATATACACACACGTACCCTCCACAATTGTCCTACCCTCTTCATTTTCCATATGTGTACATGGCAAAATCTTGTGTTGTCCTTTTTTGCAACATCCAGGACAGTCGTACACATAACAACAGTAGTATACAGATCAACTGTGATTGATTTGATTTCCAAGTCGCTCAGTCTATTTGAGCAGAGACTACCATACAAACAGGCAGTATATCGAGTTTCATCCCATCTTGACTCACGTATTAGTTATAGTCGTAACAGATCCATCCATCGACTTCCCACTTATTAGCATACTAAAGTTTTTTCCTTTGGCACACCTCCTCCACATTTTTGCGTATCTCAAGTCTCAAGTCCCTGTATATTTTTTATTTTCTCCTTGTATACGGTTTTGTTTCCTCAAATTTATTTTTGATTAATAGAATTTGTCCCACTCTCTCCTTCCCACTGACTCACAGTCATGTGCATAAATCTTCTTCTCTTATTCCCCTCTCCACTTTCTCCCCCTCTCACTCTCTCTTCTCACAATCCTCAATTCCTAGTCAAAGGAGAAGTACAATAGAGTGTATAAAAATTGAAAATCGATAGAAAAACTTTGGAATTCCCTTCATGCCCGCGGAGAGAGAGTCATGCAAAATCACATTTCTTTTTTAAAAAATTTTAATATCCAGTCTAAGACACGCAGACACATTCACAAAGAGAGAATGAAATTCTGAGGGAAGAATGGAAATCAGAATTATGGGAAGAAAATATTAATTCAAATTTGCATGTCTTCATCTTCTTCTTTCCTCCTCTCTGAAATAACTCTCGTTGTCATTAAATATGAAAATTTTGGAGAAAGAGGGAAGAAAAGTAAAAAAAGAACCACAAGGAACATTGAACTTTCATTTGTTTCTCTATGGTTTTGATTTGCGGAGAATGAAGAAGAGAGTAAAAGTCAAATAGAAAGTAAATCGTTCCCTTAGGCCTCGTACAAAGTTGACAGTTTCTTCGTTTGGGGATGAATGAATGATACACAAGGTGCTCATCAAAATGTTTAGTCAGGCCACAATCATCATTCGGGGGGTGAAAGTACAATTGCATATAACCAGATCCTACCTTACACAACTATGAGCATTTTTGCAATATAAAGAAAGGAGGAAAGTAAAAATCTGCAATCTTCGGAAGTTTTGAAATTGAGAAATGAATTTTTATTCAATAATTGTCCTAGAAATCCAAGTCAGCAGGATCCTTCTGAACAGACAAAACATCTAGGCTAGAGAAAAGAGTGAATGAAAGAGATGGGTCACAGCGTGAGGTCAAATAAATTCAAAGGAGATTGTGTCTCGTACTTTGTCCGGTGGTCCCTTGTGTGTACATTGTGCAGTATGGTTAAATTTGCAGAGCTGTGGAGAAAAAAAATTAACTGAATTAATACATTCTGCTGTACATCGTGGCCACATCCAATCAGCATTTTTTCTCTTCTTTTGGTACAGAATCCCTCTGAATTCCTTTGTCGAGTTTGACAGGACAGAAAGAGGGAGAATTGAGTTGAAAGGATGTAGCGAGAATTTGACGGGGAATCAAATTTTCCAATAATTAAGCATGAAAAAGTTAATGATTTCGTAATCGTCAAGTGGAGAGAGATGAAAGCAAAGAGAAAGGAGGGGAAGGGAATTGGGAACTCGTGAATTTCGAACTCACCCTGACACACACACACACACACACACTGAGAGTGAGTTAGTGAGTGAGTGTGTGTGGAGGAGTGTGTCTAATGAACATTGTTGATTTAAAAGGGAGAGGCGGACTGTGAAGATAAAAAGAGGAGAGGGGGATTTTAATGAGAAATGGGAAAATGGAGACTCTCCGGGTAAACCCTCTGCCTCTCTTTCTCTTCATTTTCTATTTGAAATTCAAGGAAGTGTACATTTTACAACATCTTTTAGTCTCACTCAGCTCAGTCGTGCACAATCCCTCACATACTCGTCCATTGTATACCTGCACACACACACGCTCAAAGGTACGTGTGTGTGTACAGGGAGGAGATATAGATGGGAATGGGGGTACATAGGAGGGATTATGTAATATTTGGAAGATTCATAAATATGATGGGTATACCGGAAGGTAGAATGAATTTAACATGTTGAAAGAGATGGATTCGTGTTCAGTGTGAGGGGACACGGCCTGTGAAATTGGAAAGAAAGGAATCAGACTGACACACACATACACCCATTACAGTATGCACCATGAGAGAGAGAGAGAGAAGGATGAGGGGAATTGAACTGGGATTCTACTACTCCGAAAATAGGGTCATACATAGATGCACACAAAGGAATGGTTCTCTACTGTAGGATACCATTATGCTCCGTACTACAAAATGATACTCTAGGTTTGAAGGACGTGGGAGGAGGATTTAAGTTAAATCTACAACTTTGAACTTGCAAAGTTGAGCCCCCTCTTCTTCTTTTGGTGACGCGAGGGAAAGAAGTAGATACAAACATAGACACATACACAATCGCACACATGTGAAAGCAGAAGATAGAAAACTGAGTCTCTTCACTCTCTTCGTTTCAATTTACATGAACTCAATTCCTCTTCTTCTTCTTTTAGGATTGAGAGGGAGAAGGACGATCTTTCATCATCTCTACTCTCCTCCTTGTCCTTTTCGAAGGGAGGAGAGTGGTAGGATAAAAATTGTACTTTCCATCACGTCCATATGGTCTCCAATGTCAGTTGAATGAATAAGAAATCACACCAACTACTTCACACGTGTGTACAAACTACAAATATATATCCACACACACAATAATCATTTTCGTGCTCCCATGATTTTCCGCATATCCATATTGTGTGAAACACTCTCCTGCCACACCCCACATTCAACCGTCCCTGCTTTTGGCAGTTTTATTAGGACAGTGTGTGTGTGGAGAAACATCATCTCAAAAAAATTTTTTGACTTCAAATTGAAAATTTGTGGAGGTTGTTCAAAATGAGTAAATATTTTAGATTGACAACACAATCACTCATTGTGTGTGATTCGGTGAGTGTGGCTTCAATTTCAATTTGACTCCTCCAAGTGTGATGACCCTTAAATAATCATAGACTCTTTCGGATTTCCCCCACTTTCACTCCACACCTTTCTCCTTCTCTCTTTCTCCCTGTTCCCATTTAGAAACCATTTTAACCCTCCAAAAACACACACAGGCGGTAATCTTTCTAGAGAAGGAGAAATGAACTTCAGTACATGTACTTCATTCGTTTGAATTCTATTTTGTGCAATCTGCAGAGAAAAGTGAAAGCGAGAGGGAGTCGAAAATGAACATAAACGTAAGAGTAAAAGAGTGAGAATCATTGAGGATGGCGTGTTGCGCTCTCATCATCTTCTTCACTTCTTTACCTTGTGAAGTTTTTGGACATGAGAGCTGATAGTACTTTCTTCCCACTCATTTCCCTTACTAACCATAAATTTGTAAGTGTAAGTCTCTCGCTTTCTCCTATCTCTTTGCTCCGAGTGTATCCCACTATGGATGTGTGTTTGGAGATGAGAGTCCATTTGGAATGTGGAGGAAAAACACAAGGAAAATTATATTTTGGCACTTTGGCCCTCTCTCTCTCATAATAACAAGATAGTTTTCTCCAGCGACTCGTTTCATTGACTCAAACGGCTGTTCACTCTCTCCTTCCCTCTCTACAAGTCACAGAGAGTGAGTGAAAGCATATGATGAAAATATGAAACTCATTACGTTCATAGAATTCCAGGATGGATGGATGGGTGGATGGAATGAGAGTCTACTGAAGTGGTATGATTAATCCCATTGTGATCGCTATTTCAAACACTCCACAATCCTCGTACAGAGCTGCCATGTGATGGAGAAAGTATATAGACACAAAATTATCTTGGTCAAGTCTCTGCACAAAGTGTGAAAATAGAGGTGTGTAATTTGATTGGATACATCAATTGAGTGTAGACGACCTCCTTCATATATTTAGCAGAATGGATGGTCAGCCCTACATAAAACCCGCACATTATTTCTTTTAATACAAAATATTAATACTACGTACGATTTTCATGGACACGTGACGAGTTGCTGTGTCATTTGAAAAAAAGAATAGGATAAATAATGAATATTCGGATTTTGGATGAATGGAGTATTGAATTGTTTTGTTTCCTGAGACGACGGTATTGTGTGCTGGAGTACAATATTAAAAAATTATTTTTACCTCGTCGACTTGTTCCCAACTCCCATGGAACGACGACTGTGCTAGAGTTACGCTCCTGCTTTCACTAAATTTTGTCCAATGTTGTCTCCAGCATCCCCCTATTCTTTGATCTGCGAGCGTCCTTGCCTCAGTCCCACTCTCTTTTGTGTGTACAGTGGTGTGCCTGCTGGAGTTTCTCTCTCGTTTTCCCAGTCTCGCTCTTGTTCTGACAGAGTGATCGCATTGTACGTGCGTGTGTGTGATAGAGAGAGAGACTCGATGTCGGTAGAGTCTCTGAGTTTCTCCCTTGAGTGAGAATGAGAGAGGGAATAGATTTTGTGTCTCAGTCTCAGTTCTCTCGTAACCACACACATAGTATACATTCTGACTCTCCTCACAAACCCTCATAGCCAAGTGAAAGTAGACGGGGGTTTGAAGAAGTACAAGTTGAAGAAAGTGTGAGGTTCCTACTTCACCACGGTTCAAAGTGTACAAGTGGTGGTTCATCTTCTGGCTAGACGCCACTCATCCTCAGCATCCTTCCACCCTCTCACACATTCTCTTTTCTCCACTTTCTCCACGGGGGTAGAAGGAAGAGTGAGTGTGTGTGTACTTATCGGGAGTGAGAGTGTGTGTTATTAGTTTTTCTCAGCCACCTTGAGGAAGCCACGGGATGACTTGTAGTTGGCCAGAGGAGAGTCGAATATACAATTTCAGTGACTCTTCATCCTGTACTACATGAGAAGTCGTGTACATACAAAGCAGAGACTTGGTCATAGAGGATACATGTGAAGTCAAGTAAAAAATGCACACATATGCTATCCTCATCTCCCCCATTCCCTCCTCGTGAAGTCAAGTGAGTAAGAGACCAAATAGTGGATCTCTAGTCCGGAGCTGAATGTCAGAGGCTGAGAGAGCAAGAGAACATGACCAGGGAGGAGATGGGAAAAATTTTGTTGTGGGGGACTTGTACTTCTTCACGAAGAATGGAACTCTCCATCTGTGTGTGTGTCTGACTGCTCTTGTTAGGATTCCCTCCCTCCGTCTCTCTGAGCCACAGTCAAAGTCACTTGGAATTTGAAATGGTCTGGGTAGGAGGAAGACTCGAGTAAATTCCAAACCACCACTTTCAACTCTTTTTAATTACATCCCTGCCAAGACAAAGTGAGAAAAGTTTAACACACACACACACCACATCTTTTCTCAGTACAGGACAACTGTCCTAGTGATCCTTCTTCTTGTTTTTTCTCTTGTCTTTCTGTGATTCTACTCCATATTGTGTGTGTGAACTGTGCGTTGAGAGTTGGGAGAGAGCCAGCTGAAATTTATTGTCTAAATAATATATTATATTGGATTTTCAAACTCTTCCTCTCCAAGTCAAATTGAAATTCTGTTTCAAGTCAGTGTCTACACGTACCATTCTCACTTGATTAGATTTATCCAAACCAGTCACTCATCCGACACACACACCTTTTGTAGTTGTGTTTTGAAGAAACATTTTTAATAATTTCTGACAGTTCAAAAAGAAAAGTTTCTTTTGTAACTAGCACAGTTGACGGTCATTTATTCATAATATAATTTTAACTTCACCCGGACAAGGATTCGTGTACATCACAACATGTGGAGACCAAGTGTTGCTTAAGACAAAGAAGTGCTATTCTTTTTTTAAAAAAAATCGAATCGAGAAAATCTGGTCCATGGTGCAAACTGCAATGGCTGACTCAACATGTGTCTCTTCAGTCTAATTCATTTCTTTGTGTATTCCCATCCTCATCTGTCTCTTCTCTCTGTGAGAGAGAATGACACGGAGAATGACATGTAATTTTAAAGAAATCTCCACTTTTCTTTTCTCAAAACTTTTTCTCTCTGAATTCTGAGCTACTGGTGGGGGACTTACTAAAGGGGTTGTCTCGTCCCTCAGCCCTTGCTGTCAAGATTGAATCGAATTCCTTTCCTTTTTCTCTACTGGCCAAATAGTAGAATAGAGGGAATCAAGAATTTAACAGTACAAAGGAATCTTATCAGAGTGTTGTGGCTTACACACTGTAAAAGTGAGTGAGTGTGTGATGTGTGTGGAGTAAAATATGTTTAACCTCTACATTACGTTAGCCATGAACTGCTGTTTAAAAAAGAAAAAAAAAACTTTCCAGTTCCTTTCGATTCGATTATAGGCGAAAAAAACAGAATAAAAAGTTGAGTACTGAAAGTTCCACACATGGAAAGGAGAAGGTGTTGAGTTTCGTGCTGTGGTTTCCCTCCTTTTGTGTGTGTGCGTGGATGTGTGAGAGAGTGTGTGTGTGGTATGGAAAATGTGAAAAAAAGTAAAAGTGTAATGTGAAGTGTTTATAGCAGCTGTTTAGTTAAGCATCTTGTATATATATAGGTATAAAAAGTGTGTGTCTTGGGCAAAGTGAAAAAGTTTATATTATACAGAGTCTCTCTCTTCTCTTGAGTGAGTTTTACGACTGCACAAAAGTGATGATTCTTTTGTGTGTATGTGTGAACGGGTGTGTGATGTGTGATTTGTTATAGTCCAAGTGAGTTATAAAGTGTCTTTTGGCAGTCCCCAGAACCATGTCATGCATCCTAGGCAAAATTGAACCATCTTGAATTTTTTTAAAAATGATGGGAAATTACTGTGTAATTTATAAACTGATTTTCTCATTTTTTAAAGACAAAAATAAGTACAATTTTCTAAACTAAAAATACATTTTTAGAGAAAAATATGTGAAAATACTGAAGTGTTTTTCTACGCATTCCATGTAGACATTTAACAAAGGAAATAGTGTCTCTCAGGTTCTTTCGCAATTTCCCTCGTGAAATACACAAAAAAAGAATAAGAATGTCGTGGATCAAGTCATGAAATATCTATAATGGATTGATTTTTTCAAAACTGTTTTGAGTGAGGGGAAAAAGGAGTAGAGCTGACGTAGGAGATTTTTTGTGGATGGGAGGAAAAGGGGAAGCAGGGAGAGGAAGAATAAAAATTGGGAATAAAAAGAGAAAATAAAAGAGGGAGAGAGGAATCAAGATGATAAAAAAAGATGAATTATGACCGGTACTTGAGTATCACCAGACGACTTTCCTTTCCATCCTCGAGTAGTGTGATGATGGTACTAGTGATAATCTAAATGGAAGACATTGGTGGACAGGAGGAGATGACTGAAATTGAGGTCGGTCCAATTATATGCCATCTTTCTTCATTGCCCATACTACATTTTCACCGTTCTTGTTGTTCAACTTCTTCACCCGGGATGGTCAACAGATTGGTGGAGCCTGATGAATGTGTTCGTCCTTGATGTGAGTGTTGGTGTCCGTGTGTGTAGTGGGAT
This sequence comes from Pygmarrhopalites habei, assembly GCA_009870185.1. Taxonomy (NCBI): domain Eukaryota; kingdom Metazoa; phylum Arthropoda; class Collembola; order Symphypleona; family Arrhopalitidae; genus Pygmarrhopalites; species Pygmarrhopalites habei. The sequence continues at coordinate 22,629 of WJFB01001014.1, read as the reverse complement.
TCCGGATGAGTCGTTTATTCCTCAGGATGGAATGTGGGATTTTTGTGTTGGGTCAAAAGAGGAAAAGTGAGGACATACACTCCATAAAATCATTTGTAGGGAATCCACAGGAATTCTCCCTTCTCTTTCTTCTCCCTATCCTCATCTTTCTCCTCCCAGTCAGAGTGAAAGTCAATAAAAGAACCACCACAGTCAACATAATCAAATTGGAAACTTTCTTGGTTGCTCCTTTCTGGTGGTGGTGCTCGTGCTACTACTGCTTTTCTTTCTCTTTCTCCCATTCCCATTCCCATTGCCCAAACTCAAACTCTCAGCCTGTGACCCAGGCTTACTCCGCCGTGTGGAACCACGTCGACTCGACTGTCGTCAGCAAGCTTTGTCCCTACTCAACCATTTCTACTACGACTACTATTACTAACACCTTCTCTTCCCCAACTCTCAATCTTCATGAGGATGACTGTGTGGATAATGAGGGAGTTGTCAAAGTGTCAATGTCACAAATTTTCTATAAGTCCTACTACTACTCCACCTCTTTTTCTACCCCCTTTTTCTTCCCCATCCAAATGTCCAAGTCCAATGAGCTCTCCATCTCCATTTCGAGGTCATTGTCAACTGTCGCTAATGCCTCTACAAATACAGACAAGTCTTTTCAGACAAGCCATTCAATTCTCCGTCGATTTCTTCATACTAATTTACAGACATACTTGTAAGTCCAACTTTCTCTTTTTTCCTTCAGTACTCCACTCACAAATAATGAATGAATGGTGAAAGGGGACATTTGTCATGTCATTCAATTTACTATACTGCATTTTTACCGCAGGATTTCCATCTTTATTATTTTTCGGAATCTCCATCATATTTATAATTACCTAGTCATTCTAACTTCGTGTAAATGTGTGAAGCATGACTACAAAATGATTTTAAAGTATCATGTAAATTAGCCAAAGGTAAAACACATTTGCAAAAGAAATTGTGTGAGGAATCTGCGTGTTCAATTTCATGTGCAATTTTTTTCTTCTGTTTTAACGTGTGACGATAATGTGTGATTGTATGTGTCATGAAAAAATAGGGAAGTAGACATTTGTAAAAGCCTCATTGTCCACACATGGGGGGAATTGAATAAAAAAATTTTTGTGAGGCTACAAATCAGTCAGAAGCAGATTTTTCCTGCCACTTTTTTCCTTAGTAATTTATTAGTCTTCTTACTGCTACTGCTTTCACCCTCTCGTTCTCTCGAGGATGAAACATATTGTCTCACACGGGATGTTCCGCAATAAAATGATATAAATTTATATAGGTATGCCACGCCAATGTATCTTCTATACAAAAACCTTTCTCCCCTTTTCCCACAATAACTAATAAATGGAGACACGGGGTGTTCATCTCTCCATATCTCAATTCTCTAGTATGACATCCATGTTTTCCCAAAAGTCCCAGAACGACAATAATTTCATGTTTAATGTACACATTAAAAGACATTTCTAATTTCTCTCCCTGTATTCTCCAATAACGCACACCCGGCCACTCTCTCATTCCACCGCTGCTGTACCCCAAATCCCAACAAACATGTCTAGTAAAATTGTGTTTATTTAACAAGATAATAGGAGTTTAAAGACAATTTATTTGTGTCCTCCCCATATTCTTGTGAAAGGAACTGATGGTTATCACCTGGTTACTTCTTAATCCTAAATTATGCTTGGTGAAAGTTCCTGCTGAAAGATAAATATAGCATAAATTTAAAATATACAGTGTGTGAGCTAGTGATTTCTCAAATCTTGATAAATTGTATGATATCCACCTTCTTGGAAATGAGACTGGGTATGAAACCTGAAGAAATTTTATTTTTATTGTAAGATTCCATCATTGATTATTCCATTCCATTTAATTGGAGATTTTTGGAAAAAGAATTTGTAGGCGACAAACCACAAAATTTTTGTGAACAAGTCGACGAGGCGACTTTGGATAAAGACAAGTCTCCCTTCGCCACCTTCCTCACCATCATTATCTACGTGTTTTTTCTTGTACAGGAATTTTCTTCGAGGCTGAATATGATTTCCAAGTATGTGAGAAAGAATGAGGAAAATCCCCATTTTTTCATCAAAATTTTTTGTGCATGCTCATAAAATCCGGGTTTAGTTTAGCCCTCCTGGGAACGACATAATTACTCTTGGTGCTGGCTCAATTAGGAAGGAGACGTGCCTAGGCCTCCGTTTTACAACAGGAAAAGGTTTTTATAATCAACCTGGCATAGTTCAAGTGGAAAAGAATGAGGAGGAGAGAGTCATTCTTGTTTCGAAATTTTCTCCCCTCTCATCGCTCCGTGAATTTGATGGTCGTTCCCTTTTCTTTCCCCTTTGTTGTCTATGAAACAAAAAGTTGGAGTTCAGTGTTTTGGAAAAAAAGGCGTCCCCTCTTCTCACACTTTCTCTTCCTCTGTCTCGCACACAATCACTAACGTCAACTTTCTCTTCATGTGGACAATGCAGGCTGGGAAATATTTCGACATGGGGAAAGAAGGGTTGTATAGGTATGTCGACGAGTCTATTATACAAATACGTGTGTGTACAAAAAAGAGAGATTGAATGAGGAGATTGGTCGACGGCAAAAGTGGTCGATATTGTGAAAATGATTGAAAACTCTCTTGAGAAGAAAAATGAGAGAGAAAGTTGCGCAAGATCAAAGCTAAAGTGCTTTCTCTCTCTCTTTTAAAAAATAGAAAGGTAGAGGACGTAATCTTTATTTGAGTCTCGATCAGTATCAGCTTTCACTTTTATGAGCATTTTACTTTTGAATTAATTACTCTTGTGTAGTTATCTGGATTGGAGGAATATTTGAAATGAAATGTATGTAATAGATATATTTGATCTCCATTAAGAATTTATTTATGCACTTCAAGACTTTTGTTCTTGTATTCTATACCCCTACAAAAACTTTCCTTCTTATGCACTGTCGCATAAGAAGGAAACATATCACATATCCTCTTTTTTTGGACATGGAATAATTGAACGTGATACCACTAAAAGTATAATAACTTTCTAGTTAATTACTCAGACATAGAGAGTAAAATTTGAACTGTACAAAATATGTACTAATGGAGAGAGAGCGGGACGACTCTCTCAACACAATTTTCTGAATCTTGTCCAAAATCCCCTGCAATGAATTCAAAAGACAAAGAAGGGTAATTTCGTGGAGAAAGCTCTAATCAGAGAGCGTGTGTGCTAGCAATAATTCAAAATATCCTGAAAATGAATGTTATGAACTGAGTTTGGTTAACAAAATGGTCATATGTGAGAAAAGTTTGCATTATCCACAAAGTGAAAGTCGAGCCCAAAAAAGAGAAAGTTAAGTTTTAAATGACGTCAATATTTTGATACAATAGAAATATTTGTGGTTTTTCCTCACACAAAAGATTTCTTTACCAGTTACAAAGTTGTCGTCCAAAAGTTTGTGCGATGAAACTTTTGTTACAATAAATTGAAATACGCATCCCTCTCTCTCTCTCTATCACACGCATAGCTCAGTTAATAAGTTGTTTAGTTAACAAACTTTTTAAGTAGATGTAATCAAAAATGTGCTTACAATGTTTCGTACCCTTTTTTGTAATGTCGCTGGAAGTTTAGTAAGGGGTGGATTTTAAAATAAAAAACAAATTACAAAAACATTCAAGATTCACAATTAAATTAACTTTCATTTTAATTAAACTTGACATTTTCAGTTACCCCCTTTGCTTACCTTTCTTGGAATCTAGCAAGACCGAGGAAACCCCACACACAATAGAAACTGACTTTTGACTGAACCCTCATATTCATTCCTGACACACACATAAAACCCATGTTGGTTGACATTGTAAAAAAGTGACAAGCCAAAACGACGTCGTCGTGACGTTGACTTTCCTAACATCACGTCCCCCCTCAACATGACCATGACTGAAAGGACCACACATTCACATCTTCCCTCCCACACACACGCATACAACCACCTTCAATTCCCTACACACGTATAAATATCAGAATGAAGGTGAAAATTCCGTCGTAGCATAAGTCAAGCCATGTATCACACATTCTTATATATTTTTGTCGTTAAGAAGTTGCTGCTGATGGGTTACATGTGCGTGCTATGTGGTGTGCATGTCAGCTCAATTTTGATGAAGGGTCAAAGGGTACAATTATGTGGGTATTGATTATTGTGATTTCTCTTGAAATAATATTCATGAACACATATTCATAACTTTGTTCAGTTCATTATTATTTCTATGCACTAATTTGAGGGAGTTCATTTGTACAACGAGTTTCATCATGCGAATTCTACTCAATTCAAAAACTCTTTTATTGTAATTACAATTTTTTTTCAATTAAGAATGTCAATTTCTCACTAACATTAGTTTGTGATCTTAAACCCGTTCTTTATTTTGAAGCGTGCGTTGTGATGTCCGACGAGAGTCCTTTAATTACATAAAGTAGGGCCCACCCCCATAAATACAGGGGCTTCATGACCCATTGTTTGCTATGACCATCTAGTACTTCACATATAGATACATGTAATGAAATTCTCATTCTTTCCATCCAATCGCATCCTCCTTTATATGTCTTGGTAATTGTGTGTCACAGTGTGCATTGCACTATTAGAACTTGGACACCACGTGAGCCCACCTCGAACAATTTTCTCTCCTCCAGCAACTTTTCAAGATAACAGTAATTTTATCAGTCCATTCCAGCCCCTCACCTCTCCAATTTTTTCTCACCAAATTTTCCGCATCAGCTTAAACATTGGCATTGGCATTTGGTCATTCCCAACTCCCATCGCCCTGAATCCGTAGCCACCAGAGTACAGAGGAAGTAGAAAAAGAGGAGATAAAGTTTCATGTGGAAATTCGATGAGATGCTTGATTTTCGGATCATTTCAACCCATGAGTCTATTGTCCAGCATGTTGCATATATATACGTGTGTGTGTACAACTTTTTCACTAGAATTCAGTTCTTTCCCAGACAATCACTTTGTACTCGACTTTTTACACTATAAAATACACACACTCTTCTCTCCTCTCTCTCCCCACTTTGGAACCGCTGAATTGGGGAAAGAGTTTTAAGAGCCGAGAAAATTTCCCCTATTTCTCTATTCTCACTTTATCCGGCTGTCATGTCCGAGGGAGTGAGAGAAAGAGAGATAGATAAACTAGATTAAGTTCTTGGACACGGAGTTCCGTGAGAGGACGAGGAAGGGAAGTTGAGAACAAAGGAAGAAATGGAAATGGATGAAAGGTTCACTCTGAGGAGGCGACCAAATCTATAGTAGAAGACGAGGGGAAAGGCTACGTGGCTGTGTAAACATTGTATTGACGAGGATGAGGAGGAAGACATCAATGTAGACCATGTCCAAAATTGCCTTTATATATTTGTACTGATAGAAGAGAGAAAGCGAGAGGGAGTGTGGTGCTTTTCCCGCCGTTGACTTTCACTATTCTCTTGTCCTACCCGACTCACACACTCAGAGAGAGAGAGAGAGAGAGAGAGAGACAGTCAGTTGATATCGGATGACAGTCGTAAAAATAGAGCCTATCTTTTGAACAAATCACCCTTCTGATTGTACGCCTTGTGGACAGGATGCGGAGGAGGAGGAATTCCTCCCGACTCACCCCGATAACATTTTATATGTTAGTTTATTTTTGGTGTCATGTCAAAGAGGGGAAGAGTAGTGAAGCATTGGAGAAAGTCTATTTTGTGTGTCCGTATCTTTGTTACAATTGATCGATTTTCAAAATTTTCCATTTTATTTTGTACACGAAAATAATATAATGTAAAAAATTAGAAGAGGAGGATCGTAATGAGCCAACTTTATACATGCCACTTGGAGTGTGAAATTAGAACCAAATAACAAGGCTGTAAGCAGAAGAAAGCATGGAGAAAGCAAGGATCGTGTTCACTTCTCCTTGACTTTTCCAATTGGAAAGATTTGATTAGGAAAAGAGAGGAAGAAGATTTGATATATGGAACATTATAGATTTTCCATTTAATTTGACGTAAAATTATTTTGATTTGAATTCCTAGAGAAATGTTGTAATATTTCATGTGCGAGAGAGAAAGAGGGAGGGAGGAAGAGGGCGAGGGGATCATGTTGAAAATTCTCGGAATACCTGAGATGAATGCCCAAGAAGAAACCCCACAGCCGCACATTTCTCTCTCCCTTCTCACTGTCTCTGTGCATATCCCAACTTTCTCCACAATGTGATACATACAATTTTATAGTAAGGTAATCGTCCTCGTTCTTTCTTTCCGACTGCTATGCTGTAGTATAGACGCTGATGGATAAACAAGTGGCTATTGATTTTTGAGGACAAAACTCATGGTGGTCTTCGTATGAAAGGGAAGAAAGAGGGTGTGTGTGTGTGTGTACTCTTCTATGAACCGGATCATGATCATATTTCAGCAAATAGTTTAGCCTCTCTCTTTCTCTCTTGTCTTGACAACATTAAGCTATATATAGTAACCTCTGTGTTTCCTTGGCCTTGAATGCCACCGTTTGAGACTGTCTCTATTTTCTCTCTGGGCTTGATATTAAAAGGACTTTCTCTATATGTCTGTGTATGTGTGTAGGGCCTCTCTCTCTATTCTCTGATATTAGAAACGCAACGTGCGTTTCTCCAGAAGGACGAGACGGGGGATGAGGAAGCTTCAAGTTGTTGTGTGATGGATTGAACTTTTCCTACGTGCACAAAATTCAAATCTTTGATTGCATCCAGATCTCCTTCCCTTTATCTCCCCTCTCGTTTTTTCTCCGAAAATTCTGTTTGTGGCTCTGTATCTTACTCATTCTCTTTCTGCTTTCTCTCTCTTTCTCTCCGTGTGTAGCCTCTACCGCGTTTGTGATGAGACTCGGAATGAGGGAAAATTGTTCATATCTTTAACTCAACCAAAGTTCTTCCAGTGTTTTTTGCTTGTTTGTCTTGTCCTTTGTTTGCTCCGTTCTTTTTCTTCTTCTCCTAAGGCGTGTTGGGCTTGGGAAGTAGAGACTTTACTGAGGAGAAAGCTGTACAAAAAGAATGTTTCAGTTGATCGCAATCACCACTCAACTTTACTGGTCAGCCTCAGTTTGGAGAGAACAAACTCTAACACACATTTGAGAAAGGGCACGCAAAAATGCGTGTGACATTTATTCTCTCATTTCTTAATTTTTAATTTCTTCCTACTCGCAATTAAATTTTGCAATTATAAATGACCATATAAATCATGCTGCATAAAAAATATGAAACTCTCAAGCCACACTTTTCCTCATATGATTTGTGGCGTAGAAGCAACTAGTTGAGATTAAATATTATTTATAACCATTTTCACAGTATTCATTTCACCAAAGTTGTAGGAGGACAATTATTAGCATGTGCGTATATTATTTGGTAATTACAATATAGTAAAGGAAATTATTTTAGAGAAAACTGACTAACATCATGGACACTGAAGAGATACATCAGTAAATGCATAAAATTTCAAAACATTTCGGATGTAATAGAAAAATTCATAATCCGAAAGTGAAATGAACTTGAAGTCACTATTATGGATTATTTAAATTTTTAAGTTGTTCTGCAAAAAGTGCTCTCAAGCTCAATTAAATATACATAATGGCGCATGTACAATAAACCATTGTAGATTTAAATGGACAGAACACATTTTATATAAAAACACGTGCGCCAATGTTAAGAAACGGAACAGAAGAATAATTCTATCCTTGTAATTGCCGCATGGCTTTTATTCTGGTCCCACTGTGCTTCAAAGGGATAGTTTGTGACTGTCAAAAGAGGAGGATGTGAAAGTTAAATTTTTTCCTCCATCCTCTTCCGTCCTTTCACTCTCTACGTTTTCACATGAATTGGATTCCATTCAATATTGACATCTTTTCCTCTTTCCATCCCCTACTTCACTCTACGGAAAAAGAGCCTGCAGCTGAGCGTAAACGTTTCCACATATACAAGATATCCCGCTATTTTATTCTGGATAAAAAAATAACATGGAAAAGAGCTCCAACAACTGGAAAAGAAAGAGAACCCCCTTTCAACTCGTATTCCTCTGTCCATGTATGTACAACAGTGGAATGTATAGTGGAATGTAGGGAGTGTGATACAAGGGAGAAAAATCATGGATTGTAAAGTCACTCACTCTTTTCTCTCGTCTCCCTCGTTTCTACTATAAAATTTACTTTCTGCATCAATCATTTATTCCAGGTAAAAAAAGGATTCTCCACATATGGTGAGGGATCCCTTTCAACAGAATCTTGAATTGACGAGAGGAGAGGGAGAGTACTCAATTTTATTAGATCAGTTTTCAAAATGCTGGGACGATGAAATCACCCTCAGCCAGCCTCAACAACTTGGAGTTGACTAGTATTCTCTTTCTTCTTCTTCTACTGCTCCTAGTACTGTGCACTATGAGATATTCATGAGGATTTACATTCAAAGATGACAGAGGAAAAGTCTTGGATTCTACTGCAAAAGGATGGTACAAAAATATTGGACATCCTCTCTCCATCTTCATGTACATATAGACTACGTATGTAAGAAAAGGGGACAGAATTTCTTGGTTTCTTTTACCAGCCAGTGTCTTCTTTCCAAATAACGTACACACAGCATAACAAAAATCTTCGTTTCAAAAAATCTTAATGGTGAAAGTTTGAAGGAAGGAAAGTTCAACTGTTTTTAATTTCTTCAAGGATTATCTCGTAATTTAATTTCAGGAAATCTTGGTTTAAATGGTGAATCAAATGGATGTAATAAAAAGGTTAATTTAGACAAACTTTGACGATTGGAGAGGGGAAAAGAGGAAGGAGAAAGAAGGATTTCAGTTAATTAAAGAAAAAAGAGGGAAATGGCATATAAAGATAAGGGAAAGTATCCGAGATGTTTTTAATACGCCATTCCTTTTAGCCCGTTCCATTTTTAAAATTTTCTTTTTTAATACAATCTCATTTTCAAATGTACAATTAAAAGACGAAACTTTTTCCCTACGCGTGCGAAAATTAACAGGAATGGAATCCTTGCCAATTGCACTAGAAAAGTCAGTTGATGAGAAAGGAATTGTGAGTACACAAACAACTTGTTTTCTCCTTTCGGCTTTTCCAAATTTCAATGGATATACTTCTTTTAAAAAATGTGTTTGAATGAGCAAATGATTTTGTGCAACTAATCAGCCGGTATCATATTTATGCTTATGTATGACCACGCACCCACCCCACACACACAAGGAGGAATCGTCATGTCTTAAGCACACACGGTAATTATTTTGTACGCACAGGGCGGGGACGGACTGCATACACATAAAGTGGACAACCCACATTTTGAGTTTAATTTTGAGAGTAGAAAATAGTAAATTAACTAGTGTAATAATAGTGGCGGGGTAAATCATGAGATTCTATAATGAATGGTTGTCAGCTGAGAGAAAGTGTGTGTGTGGACTCGTGCATAGGCAAAAGAACAGAGGGAAAAAGTGCTGTAGAATTCATGTAAGAACTTTGAAGAGAGAGTGTGTGTACTTCTAATAGAAATCCATAAAACTGTTAATTATTTTTTCCCTCCACACACACACACACCACGATATGGGAATGTCCACCTGAACGTTGTAATCATAAAATATGAACCTTTTCCAACTTGTGCAAAAACACACACATATTTTCCCCCATTTGTGTAATAAAACGGAATTGGCCCAACGGCCTTTCTCTCCGTTGTAGCGAAATATGAAATATAAAATTTTTTACACACACATACACACATGTAGGTATAACGTTATGTACATGACGATCTAGCTAATAAAATAACATGGACGTTAGAGTAATCATACAAATTTGTTCTTAATTCTACTACTACATACGATTGTACTTGTCCCCGACTCACCCCTCAAGTCCTTTTTTTCATGTCACTACAATAATCGGAGAAAACAAGAGAAAGTTCCTCACATTTCAGTCCCAAGCATACACACACAAATGAGGAGTGAGCATGTAAAAGTAATTTTTTTTATTTTGAGTCAAGCCATGTAAATGCCAGTGGGGAACAAACACACACACACACAGGGAGAAAGGAGGGGAACAAGCAAGGAAAAAAACAAGATGATTAGGGGACGAGGACGATATTGTACGTCTGCCCTCGGTTTTCTGACCTAACCTATTAGTGTGAGTACATGGAGAAAATCCAACAGTTTTGTTATGTAACATGAAATATCATATGTACATAAAGAGAGACACACACACAGAGGGTGAACATACAAAACTGTGTATTCACATGTGTTTGTTGTATTCTGTGAGGACGTTATGAATTGCACAAATTTCTCTCTCTCTCACCCACACACACATTCTCTCTTTTCTTTTGCCATGCTTCTTTGCTCACATTTCATTGTGTGTGTGTAGCCCACACCCACACAATCTATTGTGCATACAGATTTTAATATTAGATACCGTAACAGTTTAATTTGCATCCCTTCTCTTCCCCTCGTCAAAAGAATTTTCTGGGCAAAATTTTTATTTTTAAAAATGTGTGATTGCTTTACAAGCCATGTAAGCAATTGTATATAAAACGGTGGTGGATTTAAATTAATCTTAAATCGGATGAGTAGTTTGAAATAATTATTAACATAGTTGTTGGAATGAAAGAGTTTTAATGTAACCTTTACGGCTCACCCACTTTCAAACGCCCCTGTTCAGGTAGTCACAAATGAGGAGAAGGCGAAAAAAATAAAGTCGATATTTGACGGGGCTTGTGATGTAGAAGGGGAGAGGGAGAAAGGAAGAGCTGAGACATTTTCCCCTTTTTGGCTTTGTTATCATAATCACTGAAGTCTACAAACACAATATACATACATGTGTGTGTACTAACATAAGAGTGCTGGAATAAGGTGAAAGAGATGGAGAGAAAGCCAGCATTTACATTACATAACGCCTCATCATAATGATGACTAAGTGGGATGGACTCCCTCGTGGCAAGTTCAACTCAACTCCAGTGTGTGTGTGTGTGTGTAGTTTGCATGATTATTGAAATACGAAGGGGAGAAAAAGAAAGAAAAAAATAACGTTACGCATTAAGAAACAGAGCAACAATTTTTATTTTTTTCCCTTCCCACTTTCTTTAGACCATTAAAATATTTCAATGTACGAGTACTATGTCCAGGTTTTCCCTTTTCCTTCCTTTCTCCCTCCAGGATAACAGGAAGAGTGTATTACAAAGCCTTTGAAATTTATTCACGTTGAAGGGAGGGAACAAATTAGATTGTGTGTGTATTTTTTTGTTTATTGCTAGCTTATTCCACACAGAAGCAGAGCAAGCACATTCCAATATAGGCATACAAAATTGACAGACAGCCTCCAGTCTTCAATAGAAAAGATTCGTAGTATCTACACACAGAGACGAGAACGCACGAGCACATTTTTCTTTCTACCTCCTTTGAATTTTGCAGGACTGAGACTGCGAATTTTTAGACATGAAACACTCTCCTCCTTTCCCTCCCTCTTCATGTATTTTTTTCCGTCCCTTGATTTTGTGCTAACTACCTCATTTTTCCCTGCACATTCTCCCCATTTTTAAGTATATGAAAATTTTCGTAGTTTGAGATGAGTCTCACACCAGACACACCAACTTATGAAATAGAGTTTTCAAGGAGAGTGAGAGAGCACATGAAAAGTTGTTATGGTTGATTCGAGAAATGAGCTATGAGCTATTTGGAAATATGTTTCTCTACAATATGTGCAGCCTGTGTGTGTGTGTAGAGTAGAGTAGGGGAAGCTCCACAGAAGGAAGATGTTGTGTAGTACTGTGCTTCACGGAGAATGTAGAAATATGTAAAGTGATAAAGTGGAGTGTGGTGTTGGTGAATAAAAAAAAAGAAAGTCCTGTGTGTGTTATTACAGTGTACAGTATAATATCAGAGGTAAATTTTAGGTTTGGGGGGCACGCAGTACAATCTCCACAGTACTACAGTACATAGTAGTGTACACACACACACAATTTACAGTACAGGCTCTCCACATTTCCCTGAGTTCTCTCTTTCTGGCTGGGCGTGTGTGTGAGTGTATGAGTTTGTAGGAGAAACGTGTAGCTCTCTGTTCACTTGTTAGTATTTTCAATTGAGAGCTACAAACGCCAGTGTTCTCTCTCCCTCCTTCTTTCTACCTCTCAGCTGTCTACTGTTTATGTGTGCATTACATACATTTGTGTGCACTCATAGGGGGTATAGAACAGAGTGGTTTCTTATGGTTATTTCTTACCGTGGTTTGTGTTTTCCCCTCCTCCTCTCTCCCTCACCAACCCAGTCCAAAGAGAGTCTCTACTAAAATGTACTTCTCTCTTTCGTGTATGTGTGTGCACACCTTTTTGCTTTTCCTTTCCGCCCAAGACAGAACAGAGAGAGAGAGAGAGCGAGGGAGAGAAGGCCGAGGACGAAGGCGGGCTGGTAGTGCTCAGTTAAACCGTCAGTTTCACCTCAGTCAGTCAGTCGTCAGTGAGTGGGTTGTCGCTTCGACTTGATTCACCACACACGTTCTCACATACACTGACACAACAGAATACAACAGATCAGTGTGGAGTATAGAGCAAAGCAGGCATAATTTGAACACACATTTTTTTTCTCTGTGTGTCTCCACATTTGTGCACTCTTCCCTTCTGCTCTGTCCCCCATCAACCTCTCGTAATGTCTCTCTTCCCAAGAAACCAGGCACACTACACTAATCCTGACATCATTTAGCGAGAGAGAGAGACGGAGAGTGAAAAGGGAGTGGGGAGTCTTGAGAGGAGGAGAAAAAAAAGAGAAACGATCTTCTTCTTCTACATTCTCAAGAATCAGTCACCACCACAACATCCGCCGCTCTGTGTGTACACAGCCAGTCGGTGACTCCAAAAAGTCTTTGGAGAAAAGACATGTGATGTGTACTTGTATTTATATGTGCACAGAGAAGATGGGGAAATAGATATATTTTGAAAAGTATGATGAGAGTGGAAGTGCATCTGTGTCCCCAGAAAAAATGTGAGAGAACGGGGCACAGTCACTCTTTGGATTGAAATCCGAAGGAAAATTTCTTGGAAATCTGAAATTGAAAGTGAAAAGGGAGAATTACTGATTTTACTCCAAAACGTTTATGGAGAATTTTAAACAGGGAAAAAATTAATTTGCAACCTTGGCTTCTGGATTTTGTGCTGCAAATGAGGCAATGAAAATCCCTGTTTCCTAGGGTGAGGCAGAAGACAATTGGTTTGGTGTTCCAGTGTGATTATTAATTCGGTTGAGGTGTTCGGAGAAAGAAAAGTGTGTGCTCGTGTGTGTATGTGGAGAAGATTCTACTGTGTTTGATAAAAATAAGTGTTTAATATTGTGTTCAACACTATTACTTGTTCACTCGACAATCAGAGAAACTGAGAGTTGAGTGTATTTTTCCTCAAAAAATAAAGTGTTTTAGTAGTGGATACTCCATTGTATCTCTTCTCTTTCTACCTTTCTGTTCCAAATTTTTGTGTCTATATTTCTCTCTTCAGTGTCTGACTTTGTCTGTGTTGCACATTTTAAACTCGACTATCATCCAGTTTCCCACGGTCATACCATACCATGGAAAGAGGAAAATAGTTTTCCTATTTTTTTGGCGATGACAATCATAAAAAATGGAAACTTGACTAGAGTCCAAATTGGTTCTCTCAATCTCCCCTTCTGCTCTCCTCATTGTGTTTCCCCTTGTTGAGTGAGTGAGAGTGAGGATGAAAAAGTCTGGCTTGTTTGATACAATGAAGGATATAATGTTTTCTCCAAAAATTTTCTCTCCTCTTCAACACTTGAACATGTCTTGTGTGTCCTTAGTAAATACATGGTAGTCAAAACAAATTTTTACAAACGTTCCCAAATTGAAGTCGCTTCAACCCTTTTTCTCACTTTCTGTCCACAAAAAATAAATGTAAAAAAGTGAGGAGGTTGAAAAGTCCGAGTTTCTCCCCCATCATCCAAACCCTTACAATGAAAATGAAGTACCGTGCGTCATACTGCTGTCTCAAGGAGAGTCAGCTTTTGTCTGGAATGTCTGGACTTTTCGATAGTCCAACTTTCCTTTAAAAAAAGTGATTCATGCCGAGTGAATAGTTTTTGTGTGTGTGCATTTTTCTCATCTCTCTCTTCCCTCATGTTGCTATTCAGGGAAATAAGTGTGAAGAGGAAAAATGTTTGCACCTCCTCAGCCTCTCAACAATTCATGTCATCGAGTTTTCTAGTGTGGGGTCGAGGGGTTGAGGCTGGGGTCTAAGGCTGAGGCCGGTTGCTGGTTATGGTCATTACAATAATTGGATGTGGAGTGGTGGTGGTGGTGGAAATGATGGTCGAAAATAAAGGAAGTGAGGAGGAAAAGTCTTTGTCTGTTTTTTTGGCAAGACTACAAAAAGAAGTTTTCAGTTAAAGAGGAGGCACAAGTTTAAAGAAAGTTCACATCCTCCTCCTCCTTTTCCTTCGTCTCAGCAACAACACAGACACACACACTCACTCACTGTGTGACAGAAGGGTTAGTGAGTGAGAGTGACTGGCGGTAGGAGTGAAGGCGGCGGACAAGAGAGAGCCGCCACACACGCACATTACACCGACAAATTGGATAATATGCCGCTTGTTCCCCCGCATCCTCTCATCATCTCAGTCCATTTTAAATGGTTCACTTGGCAGACCACGTGACATATTTCAAATTCACCTTCGTAAGTGATTTTTAGGAAAATTCGGGGGATGAATATTCCCCGTTCTCTGTGTGTTTTGTGGTACCAAAATCCCGTTTTGTGTGGGGAAATGATAAATAATAAAGCTTTTTTCAAAACTTAATAAAAATAACACAAGATTGTTTCTTAACAAGTCTTCGCAATTTACTCTGTAGCCCATCCATCTAAATTATGGTTGTGTGTATCTCATACTAACAAAAAGTGTTTGTACTAAAACTTGGAACTAATTGGATGAGTGTGTGTACTCAAAGGAGAGAAAAGAGAGTTGTCTAGTTGAGACTCTCTTCACACTCTCGCCAAACGCCGACGACATTCCGTTTCAATTTATAATTAGTGGAAGGGTGAGGAAGAAATTGACCCATTGTTCAAACTCATTTTCGAGAAGGAGGGATTTGTAACGGATTTATTTCAGGTCCATGTCCACAAGAAACCCTAATAACCTTTAGTGGAAAAAAGGAAGAAGTAATAAAAAGAGGAGATACACAGGAAGACATTTCTTTTCTCCGATTTCTTGTTGACAAGTCAAGTGTCGCCATTTGCAGAAAAAAGCTTACAAGATCTATTCACCATAGACCAGTCCTGGCGATCCCCATCTAATCTTTCTCTCGGTTTAATGAAAGAAAAAGTTAGAAAAGAAAACAGAAGGGAGAGAAGTGAAGACCGAACCCTCTACACTTTCCTCCTAATCTCTCTATAACTCTTCTCCCTTTATAATCACACAGTGTGCATTCCCCGTAATTCTTGCGTACAGTCAATGGGCGGGAGTCAATGTGTGTGAAAAAAAGGAGAAAGAAAAAATTGGTACATTAACAAAAGAAAAGAGAGAAGAAAAACAGTCCAATTTTTTTCACAACTGTTGCATTTTATCCCTGCGCATTTTATCCTCCACCCAATCTCTGTCTCCTCTTCTCAGCCTCCTCCATAATAAATCCGTAATTCATCCATTCAGAACCAGTCTATCGAGAGTATTGGAAAACTCGGAATTTTCTATACATACATACTAACAGTAATACCCAGAAAATAGGAACAATGAGCTGACTCTCAATATTTCTAATGGCTTGGCCTACCAAGTACAATCAACCAGACAAAGTGAGGAAGAAAAATTTAATACGCTCATGAAAACTCGGATCTACGGATACTACTCCCAACAAGATAGAAACAAAAAACCAAGAAACAAATTAATATGAATAAGTTGAGTCCCTCCAGGAAGGAAGGAGAGAGAAAGGAAGGATTTGAGAGTGATGATAATAATAATCCATACACGATTTGAATCAAAAAATAACACTGTTGTTATTGTTCACCCCCTCCCGCCTTCATCCTCCTCCACCTCCACCTCCTTCCTCCTCATGGCGTGTCATGTGTACAAAATGCAGAAGAAGAAAAAAGTTTTGACTCATTCTTTCCCCCTTCCCCTTCTCCTCCACCATCCTGTGTCGAGCTAACCATGAAAAATCGTCTGAGAAAGAAGAAGGGAGGAGACTTAAGACTTTACAACAACAACAACGTCGACGGCGACGATAACAACAACAAGGGAAGAACATGAAGAGAGTTCTAGACTTCCCAACATTTTTTCATTTTCCCTCCACTTTTAGCCAAAGTCAAATCCAGAGTCCGGGTATCTAGCCCCAGTGACGATACTGTACTCTACATACATATGTACACTGTGTACCCACAGACAGGGAGAGTCGTAATATGGAATTACGAATGACTTGAGAATTACTCTCTCTCTCTCTCTTGCTTTTTTTTCTATGGATGGTGCATGGTGGCTGGTGTGTGGAAGACGGAGAGAGAGGAAAAAAGGATGTAGAGACTTTCCTCTTCATCTCTACCAAAGGAAACCCTAATATAACTTCAGTGTGTGTGAGAGAGGAAGGATATGGTAAACCAAAATACAAGATATAGAAGAAGAAGCAACAAAAAATAAGTTCTCCATGTACAACACTTGAGAGAGAGTGTGTATGTGTGAGTGTGTGTGAAACGTGAAAATGTTGTGAATACAACGTACATACTGTCGGCTTCACATTAGCATCTGCCGTTGACTCCACAAATTCTTTTTTAAAACTTGTCTTTCTCCTTCCCTCCGTGTGTTTCACTGGCTCTCTCTCTCTTGATCTGCTTCTGGGGATTTCAACCTACTCCATCTTTTTTTTCTCTCTCTTTCTTACTCTCTCCTCTTCTACTTCTGCTACACTCCAGCTTCGACTGCATAAATAAATAAATGTGATTTGTCCCTTTATTCCTTCGTCTTCCCCAAAAACGAGAAGCAGAATAAGAAGATTCCCTAGTCTCCTCTCTACAAACTTCTTATATATTGATAGAGGCGGGAAGGCTCATGACTGTGGAGCCCATTTTGGTGGTGATACAAAAGCCAGGGTCAACACACGAAAAAAACTATTGAATAGGCAAAGAGAGAAAGAGAGAAAACAAATATAAAAAGGAAAGGGGGGAAGGGATAACAAAAGTAGGTGCAATCCATGCCCCTACTTTTGTATTTTGAAATTTTTGTCGTTGTCATTACATATTTTTGAGGACAGAGATTTCCGTGTCGTCATCGCTTCAAAATGTTCACTAATTATCATTTCGGGCTTCTACGGTCTTCCTTGCCGGCAATGAGCATTGCGGGCGCTGGTAGGGACAAAAAACTCATCAATCTAACTTCACAGGATTCTTCCTCTCATCAAAAACATAGGTAAAGAAAAATACGTTGATTCAAACCACAGAATTCGTCGTCTATGCACAAGCACAAGCACAAGTACATGTTTATGAGTAAAACAAAAATATGTGTCATCCATATCTATGCACATTTATCCCACAAAATCTGAGAAATTTGTGGAAAAGGAGAAAAAATAATGTGAATGGAAATTGTTTATGATCGCCCGAGTATTTTTGTAGAATTTCAGCTCTTGCCAAACTTGTGAAGAAAAAAATAAGACTGGTCGGAAGAAAATATTCAAATTAAATTTAACTGCACAATCGTTTTGTTTTTGTTCTTGAGAATGTGTACAGCTAACGTTGCTCCTCAGACAATATTAACATGTGTGTGTACTGTACACAAGGATACGTGCGCCGTAAATACATAGTATGTACGTGATAATGAGTGAGTTTGAGGATCCGCACATGTTTTCTTCGACCCGCTGTTGTTGTTTTGCACCCGAAAATTCCTTATTCCTCTATTCTCTCATCATTTTTCTCTCGTCCCCCTCTCAATTCTCTTTCACTCTTTCTGGGTGTCACTGAGAAAAAATTAGTCTGTACCAGAAATTAGTGTTTTATATTTAAAATATAGTGTGTAACATTGACTAAGGTTAAATTTAGAATGGCATTGTATTAAAACTAACCTTTCTAATTTTGTCTCCGTTCACAGACAAAAAATACCCGGATTTTCTCTTCTCCTCCTCTTCCTAACCACTTTATCTAATGTCGAAATACTTTACTCAAAAACGGTTTCGGTTAAAACGTCCTCGAAAGAAAATGAGAGTGAGTGACAGTACAATTAGCCATTATGGTAACTCCGTTAAATTAATAGCTGTTAAATTTTAAATACAAATACTTTTGTAATGGTTGTCTATGAATTTTTTTTCCAAGTATACAACAAAAGTCCTCTTTTGTGGGAGTGTGTAAGTGGAAACCATTTTATTTTACTTTGTTGGTCCACATAGAAAATTGAGGAGCTCTTCTCTTTCTTGTCATTGCGTAATTGTTCTATGATGACTCCATTAGTAGCCCTCCTCTCTATACACTTTGTACTCGTTTCATCTTCCCAGTCAATTTTTATTTTGTCTCAACACGTCAACCGCGCCTCTCTCTTTCTTAATAATGTCACAATAGTTATCCCAATCTCTTTATCCTCGACCAAAATTAGTAGAGGTGGGATAATGGCTGTAAATAGGTTATTATCTTGGAAATTTAGCCGGGGGAGTTGTGTCTACTGAGTATTATGGACTATTTAGTGGAGGAGGAGAAGGGGAATGGTGTCTACCAGTAATTTTTACTAGTAATATTCCCCGGAATGGTTTCCTCTGTCTGTCTGGAGACAAGAAACGATTACGGCTGGTGGCCCTGGGACATGCATGCACGTAGGTTGGATTGGACCGTTCACAATTTCTCTACGGACTTTCCTTCCTCCAGACTCTATGAATCCTGTATGAGATAAAAGATAAGGGAGGAGGATTGGACGGCTGTGAAATGGCAAGTGGGAAAGTGAGCATCTCCATGATATTTTGTTTTCTTTATATCCTAGGAGGATTTTACCAGTTTCTGTGAGAGACTATAGTCCTCACTACAAAGAGTAGAGTAGAACAGTATGTGCCCGGAGGAGAAACGGAAACTTCTTCCAAGTTAGCTCTGCCTTCTGTTTCTCACAAAATGTAAAACAATATCATTTCATAATGAGGCGAGAGACAGTGAGACTGGTCCATTCCCACAAGAGACACGCTCTCATCCTACAATCCAAAGAGTAGAGAGCGAAGGGAAGGGAACGAGTATTTCGAGAATTGAGTCTGCCAGGAGAAATGTTCTTCCATATTTTTAATTTCTCCTCAAAATTGTGTGTGTCTGTACTTATGTCTATGCGAGATGGAGAGACTTCACATGTGTACAATTCCATCTCAAAAATTTATGAGTCCTTTCAGCATGTATTGCATTAATTGTGAAAAAAGTAAAGCACCCACCATTCCCCTCTTTATGAGAATGCATAAAAAAATTTGAAAATTTTTTCTCATATCCCTTTTTAATGGGTACAAAATGTGTGTTGTAGATATTTTGTTTTAAAATGCGACTTATTTTTGGGTCCAAGTACTGGATTCTCATTTCATTGAGAATAAATCAAAAATCCAGCTCTTCTCGTATTAATATAAAATTAAAACGCAAATTTAGCACTGAGTATTTATTTAAATGAAAATATTCCTTTTATATTTTATTTCCTTAATTAGAATTGTTCAATTTCTGTTCGTTCTTTGACACGCATGATTTTTTCCCACGCACACATTTTTTAATTTACATATTACAATGCCTCGTGCAGTAATTGAAAAATAACCAAACAAATTAATAAGTCACTTTTTGAATTATGATTCAACTCGGTCTTCACACACAATTGTTCACACATTTATCTGGTGTGGAGTGGGAAAAACGGAAAAGAAAATTGCGAACAATTTATTTGGTTACAGAGAAAGGACGTTGAGAACATTCTTATATTATGCATTATGTGCGCCCAGTACACACACACACACATGTGCTAATACATATGGAGGGAATTATGTGCTCTGGTTAAACCCAGAAAGTAAAGTATCTGCTGACTTGCTGTGAAAAAATTTCTCTGTCTCTTTTGCAAATGTTCTTTTTATTGGGTGAAACGTTCCAGCTCATCTCATCCCTTTTTATTCATCCCATTTAGCAGGGCGTACACAAGGGTTGACAATTGGGAGAGACACAGAAAGAGAGAAATGGTTTCAAAGAAGAAGAAGAAGAGGAAGAAGAATAGTGAGGACAGTAAACATTTTTGAAGCTCTAGGGAATGTGTTACATGTGTAAGTGATATTTTATATTGCTATCATTTCTCAACTCATCAGGGCAAGGAACAGAAGGGAAAACAAAGAAAAGAAGGGGAGAAAGAAAGAGCCATGCTATTGAAATTTAAAATGAATTCACACTCGCAACTTTACAATTCCAAATTTTGGGAAGTCTACAGTACAACGAGTGAGTGTGAGTTTTTGCTAAAAGGAGGTGGGTAGATGCAGGATGTACTTACATACAAGGTGAACACCATCATAAGTGTATCTGTTTACTGTGTATTGGTGTGTACGTTCAAGTTGGATGCATTCCATGCACTTCCCCACTTTTTGCATGTAAATACACGTACGAAAGAGAGAGGATGAAACATCCTCTCTTGATGTCGTTTTACGTTCATTTCCCCCTCCCCACACACAACTGCATCCTCCTATCTGCCACACACAATAAGACTGCCAAATTACAAAATGACACCCAATTCCCAGAGAGGAGGAGGAAATAAGGAAATGAGGGATAGTTAAAATTAAAAGAAAAACTTTTAAGACCTTCCTTCCTGCCAACTTTGATTTTTTTCACAAATACAAACACATTTAAATAAAACTTCCAAGAAGAGAATGACTCACATTTGTCCATCAACTCACTTTTCTCGCTAATGTCGTGAACGATATTGTCCGTTAACCTTTACCCTTTAAAAATAAAATATAAAAATTAACTCTCACAGATTCTCATTCGACTATGAATGTACTGTCCCACAAGGGAAAATAAAGAGGCTAGTACTAAAAATAGATTTTGTTAAATAGTGCAATAATTACATTATGTTGTAATGATTATAGGTCTATGGGAATTAAAAAGTCAGACTGGAAAGTGTGTACGTGTGAAAGAGACACAGATGGAAAATAGTTAATTTAAGGACTTCCAAATTGTATTGTCACTTGTGTGCGAAGTGATGTGATGTTATAATCACGATGGCGTGTTTGTCTAGTCATGACACAGAGTAGGGGAAATAGTCTGCAGGACATTTCCAGAGGATATTAGGAAGTGGGGGGAGGGATGGTGAAAATGAAATTGGGCCTATCGTGACAATAAATTATTGTTTATCATTGTTTCACACTTCAGCTGACGAGCAGTAGGAGTAGACGGAGAAAGTGAGAGAACTCAAATCGCTCTCTATACATACTTTCACCAGTCCAATGTGCGACAACATCCTACTCTAAATTGTAAATTGAGTTGTGTGTCTCTCGGTGTCCTGCTCTGGACACACGAACTCCAAATTTGGACGTCATCATTACCGTATTTCTGATCCTCCTCCTTCATTCATGAAGAACTCGAACAAGTTTAAAGTCTATTTAATATGGGTAGAAAAATTCAATGACTGTATTGTATTCCTTCTCATGCGGTGAAAGTTTTTGACAGTATGAAGAAAATTCAAATGATTAAACTCGAATATCTCAACAAAAGAACTTTCACAACTTTCTCAATCTTATTAGAAAGAATACGGTAGGTCCTGCGACAAACAAATAATTCTAAATTGTTTGCCCCTTCTTAGTATTGCTATGGTGCAAGGGTTTTCTACAAAGTATGACCCATTTGCCGGTTCAACATTTTTTTTCCTCAGCTTGGACTGTAGGGCGGAGTGACAGTTTGATTCTGTGTGTGTGTGTGGCAATTACGAGGGCTGGAACAGGCTGATGAACACGTGAAAAATCAATTCGAATTACCATTTAATGTTTTTCTGAGTAATTGGGGAGTGGGCAGTGGATGAGATGAAGTGGAGAGTTTGTGAGGAAAATTGGGGAGGGGTTGAATAAAATTTGGAACTGGTTGACCTACAAGCTACAAGGTTTTTCTTAGCTCAGACCAAGTCATCATAATTGAGGAAGTGGCTTTTACCTTGTGTTTGAATTTGATTGATGGTCAGCTAACCCACGTTTTCACTCTCTCCTCCTCTTTCTCCCTCATGTCAGAAAATGTTAGAGAATTTCTCTGTCTCTATAGTATGCAGTTTGGAGAAAGAGAGAGAGAGAAAAGTCAGCACAACATTTGGTTTATGTATGGTCCTTCCACAAAGTAAAATTCAATGATTCATGCAGTCCTCAGACTACAACCCCAATTTTGCAATTTAATATATGAAAAGGAAATCGTTTCTTTCTCAATTCCATGTAGTCGGATCCTGTATTTTACTCTTATTAAAAGTTGGATGTAGTGTACAGGGCGTGTATGTGTCGTGGCTCACAACGACGGTTGGCTCAGAGCGCTGTGAACCAGCTCAGAGCACACAATCGTTTCAAGCTAGCTCAGAGCAACAACGTACTTTTACTAATGATATGCATATGAAATTGAATTTTATCAACTCTAGCAACCAGCACAAATATTGTAAAACACGTGTCAGGTGACCTGACTCAGGTCATTTGTTATAAAGTCATATG
>WJFB01001013.1:0-39810 GCA_009870185.1 Pygmarrhopalites habei | reverse complement strand
TGCGTGAGAGAATTAGATGGATAGCTGTGTATGTTGTAGTACACGATATTTGCTTAGACCATTAAATTCTGATCCACAGACACTGTACTCGTACTCTAATCACTAACCATGTTCATGGGTATGCAAGAATGCTAGGGTTTTTTTCTATTCTGTTTAATGATCGGAAGAGCATATGTCCTATCTCTCCGGTAATTGTATAATTGGATAAAAGTGGGCGTGTCACATACTCATTTCATTCCTTTCCCCTCTTCCTTTTCCTCATCTAATACAACTGGTACATATGATGTTGATGGTGCATCTTCATTTTAGCATAACAAAATAGAACGCAGAAAAATAACTTCTCTTTCCTATCCAATTTTTTGTTTCTCTTTTCCTGGATGAATGTATGGAATGTAGCGAAAAAATAATTTACATGACATAAAAATTTGTTCGTCTGTACATCTGTTACTACAGAAAAGTGGAAAGGATGGAGAAAGAAAGTCAGTTTCACTGGCTGTCAATTTTTACTAGATGAGTAAAAAGTGGATTCATGACATTTTTTGATGGAAAAAACACAAAATTTTGTATTCGTGTGTGTGTCACACATTCCAGACTTGACTAACTACATTCTCCTTGGGGTATTTACGTTTTGTCGTGTCCTGGGACAAACCAAATACACATAAGGCATGATGAGTTTCATGGTGAAGTACTTGCAAGTACAGTACATGTCTTTAAGAATGGAACACTTCGTAGGAGGAACTTGAAATGCGAGTCGGAAACGAGTGGATTTTCTTCTTCCTCTAAACGAGTGGATACTTTTGAAAGCCTCTCTCCACACACACATGGCTACACATTGTGCATTACACATACAATGTATTATGATTCAAGATGGGAGAAGAAAGTCCCTCGCTTCAAAAGATAACAGATTAAACTGTTCTTTTCACATGGAGACATTTAAATTGTGGACTTGGACATTTCTCTTATTTAAGAGAGACAACTCTTTCTCTCTCCCTGTCTATGTACAATCTCAAGCCGAGCGTAGAGAATTGAATTACAGTGTGTATGTGTGTGCGTGTGTGTGTGTGTGGGTTTAAAGGAACTGAGATTTAACGCAAGTATTTTTTCGGTATGTTGTACGCTTCTGATGCTATGTCTGTTGTGTATGTGTCCCATATCAATGACTGTGTACTTTGGAGGAAGAGAAAGTGGGTGAAAGTTGTTGGGCTTTTGCATTTCACTCAAGACTTAAGTGAAATGATTGTGGAAGCATGCATCGATAAATGTAGAGTCGATTTCAAGTCTTCTTAGTACTTCTCGAGTATAAAGTGTTTTCCTAGTACATATAAGGAATAGCATAAGCTTTACTTCTGTACCCTCTGACAGGATTGAAGGAAACGGAGTGAGAGTGAGGGAAATCAAATACTGAAAGATAGATAGCCTGTTGAATGTGTGGTGGAGGAGTAAAGTTGAGTCTCACAATCTCATGGAGGAGGAGGAGTACCCAAATGGGATTTTCCATGTCAAAAACTTTTCCTAGGAGAAAATCAGAGATACAATTGCTCGGGGCCTTCTGTTTCGTCCTTGTGTGTGCCAATGCCAGTGTGTGTGTGTCTGTGTGTGTGTGGGGAAAGTATGAATTGAAACAAGAGACGTAGAAATATTGAAGGCTGAAAATAATTTTTTTAGTTAAAAGCCTTAGTTTTTGCTTTCTCCTTGTATACTTTTTGCATTTGCTTTCTCTTCTCATAGCACAGCACAAGTTGGTCCGAGTCCAGCTTGACCCTGAAAATCAGGCCTTGTTGGAGAATTGGACATTGGCCAAAGAGTCTTGATGGAAAAAATTGGAGGAGGAGGAGGAGAGAAAATCCCCTTCAACTGTAATCTTGGATTTTTCGCTAACTACCCTCAAGTTATGAGAACATTTATTGAATTTATGTCCTTGTATCTTCGTCCCACAGCTTTCCTTTGAGGCTAGAAATGAAGGATCACCCAAAAGTACTTCCTTCAGTTTTTCCTTCTACGATTCATCTTCCTGCTCCCACACACACAAGCAAACACGGTATGCGGGGACCGAGAATAAAAGAGAGAGAAAGAGAGGGAAATGCTGCATGAATGGGATTATGACGACCAAAATTGGTATAAATTGACTCTTGACATACATTAGAGAAATGATGGGACTAATCAGAAGAGCATATAATATATTTGAATCCACATCAAAGGATCTGAATAGAGAGAGAGCGAGAGGGACACCCTAAGTGCACACACTACACAAAATTCAATTCATGCACGCAACTGTTGACTCTTATGACTTGTTTGCATTTCTCACTGGTTCCTACTTATGTAGGTGGGACTGGGGCTTTTGGAGTAATTTCAATTTGTGTGGATCATTTCGGGGTGGGGGAGGTTGAATTATAATTCCGTGCAGCAAGCGTTCGGTTTTCCCTCCCCCCTAATTTCCGCAGTGTAGAATTTTGAGGGAGTTTGTATAGTCTCTAGGGGAAAGTCTAAAAAGTTTTGTACAAAAAAACTAACCTGTGGGTTCTATTGTATTGGATGAGAGAGAGAGGAGGAAATTGAGTTGGTGTGTAAGTGTGTACCTTCGAATCTCTCTTAACGGGTGACCAGGGACGGTTATGAGTCAGAGGGCAATGTATTTGTGGTGAATTTCTTTGTGTGTGTCATTTGTTGTGAGTTTGTGGATGACGACGACAAGGCCCACGTATCTATTTTGGCGCACACAATCCTCACTCTCTCTCTCTCTCCAATTCCTGCCCACGCAATCGTGAGAGTCACTGTTCGTTCAGGAATTACGTAATATCCTTTCGTATGGGCGGATATGACAGCAGCAAAATAGTACTACGCTGCACAGCATCACGGTACTACAACGCACTATGAAGGCACAAGAATCATCCAGAAATAAAGTATTCATACAAGACACCTTAAGTACCCAGTAGAAGATGTGTGTTAAGTGACCACTTGTCACCTTCCGTTAATAAGATAGTCTCTTTGGGTGGCTACGGAATGAATATTATGTAGATAAATTGTGAGAAAGTGGAGGGGAGGGAATGAGTGAAAGTTGAGAAAGTGAGTCAGATCCATGTAATTATGATTCCCTTTGGACGAGGTTTAGAAAAAAATAGAGAGAAAGGGGAAGAGAAAGTGTGTGTGGAGTGAAGTGGCATGTGGATTCAATGGCCATATGGTCCAAGTCGGCTGAGTTGAGTCGGGTTTGTGTATGTGTGTAGGGTGTCGTGGGTTTCTGGACATTAAATGAGGAAGGACGTAATTTGAGAAGCGTCAGGGAGAGAGGAAATATGAGAGAGAGAGAAAGAGAAAGCGTCAGGGAAAGTATCAACTTACGTCAGGATTTAAAGTGAGCAATACTTGGGTTGTCACAGAGAAAGTGTATATCCTTATCTCCTCCTTTCCCTACTCTACTTTTCATCTTATTTGGATCATACTGTGAGTTATATACATGCACTGTGTGTGTCTGTGTGTGTGTTGTGTACAGTCGAGGGATGTGATGCGCAGGCTGTGGAGACGGAGAAATCCCTTTGTTTCTGTGAGCGTATGGTATGTGGTCTTTTTTGGCTTTTACTCCCTGACACTTTCTATATTAAAGCCAGTCGAGTTCTTCACGTCCAGTTGTAAACGTCCTGAACTATCCAGACCAAAAGTGAAACCCGGGTAGAGGGGAAAGTTGAGAACTCAATCACATTAGCGTGTCAAGTGGAAAATTTCTTTAGTGGACTTTGTGTCAAGGAGAGTTGACATTTAAATCAGAGGGAATTAAAAAGTGAGAGGATACATTTCAGCACAAACAAAGACTTCTGAAGTAAAAGGTAGGCAAACAGAAAGCAAGAGTGGCATAATTTTGAAGAAGGATCGTGTCAGCCTCTTTCTTCTGGATGAGAAATTTGGGTACATAAATATTAATCTCTCTTCCATGATGTGTCTTTGTTTACATGTAGAATCATGAAGGGCTGGCTGTGCAGAGAAAATTTGACACTGTCAACATTGGGCCTGGTTATGTTGACACTTGGAGTGGGCCTAACACTCGTCCATGGTTGGAATGATGACGATGGGATTCTTAAATGGAATCCTACTTGGTTCTCAAACTTCAAATACTCCACACCAATAGGGATCCGGAATCGGGGATATTTGTTCAAGCGGGTGAGTACTATTTTATTTTATTTTTTCTTATGAATTCACCCCTTCATGCAAACAAAGTCGTAAAGAGGAGTGAGAAGGAGAGTAAAAGATAGAATCGCATTAAAAACATTCTCTCCCATTTTGATGATGGTTGGGTGTGCAGTTGACCCAAGAGAAACCGAACGGGTACAGATGGAATCCCAACTTCTTTTACTCACCCTACTACTTGAAGAGGACTGAGCCGATCGTGAGTGACTTGAATATGATCACACTTCCTCTGAATAGAAACCGAGTTTTGGGATGGTACAACGGCCCGGGATCCAGGTAATCATTAGAATTTTCTTCAGTACTTTCTCCCACAAACTTTCTCTTTGATACGTAGCACCCGCTTTCTAGAATTAAAGCGTACTTACACAAAAATCTTTGTATATCATCAGTTACCAACTGGACAAAACCGATTCGGATGAAGATCATGATGAGAACGAGTTTGAGGAGGAGAGGAAGAAGTAAATGAGTTCAACGATGTAGCCACTTGTACTTGAGACAGACGGGAAAAGGACAGAGAAGAAGAGAGAGAGAAAAAAAACCTAATCTTTCATTGTGTGACTTGGTGTATGCATTCAGTCCATTTGAATTACCAATTATTTGAAATGGAAGTTTTATACTATAACCAAAAATCTAGATCTCGGTTTGTGTTCTTTGAACAACAAGAATGATTTTACGGGTTGATGGCTGTGATTTTCCATAAATTACAACACATTTTAATTTTGTGACTATATTTTGTGTTAAGAATTTCACTCTGTAAAAAACCGTTAATTCTATTGTTGCTATTATGAAGCAATCCACGTTCCTTGTTGATATTATTGTTAACATATTTTAAGAAAATTAAAAAAAATACTTGAAAAAAATCTGTTGGCTTTATATAAGTTTGACAAAAAATACATTTCTTTTCCGTGTTCACAATTATTCCGCAATAAAATTGTTTCCAAAAATTGTACTCAATTATTTAATTTCAATCTCAATTCTCAAAAAATCCGACCCTTTTATTCTCATATTTTCTATAACTCTCTCACACTCTTTCATACACATTCACATAAATTGTGTTTTTTGCGAAAGTTTTGCGACAACCTTCATAATATTTACATTTATACACATAAATAATAATTTAATACATTTTTGTTGGATTTTATTATGGCCATTTCATTTCAAACTGGGAGTTTCAGTTTTTGTGGACTAACAGTCGGTTTCTTCCCTATTTTTCCTGTCATAATAATTATTTATTGTATAGAAGAAAAAAGTTAACTCTACCGTTTCACATTTTAAATATTCATAATTAACATTTTCTACACACACAACATACTATAATTTTAATATCATATGTTAGGAGTCTAATGATTAGACTCTAATCAATTAGACTACTGAGACTTTTCCTCACTTTAACAGTAAAATATATGACAATTTAGTTTATGTACATTGACAATGGCCACTTCAAGTGAACATCACGATTATTCCTTTAAAGGTATAATCCAAGAGTAGAATGATTATTTCGTAAAACTACAGTACTTACACACATGTACAGAACAATTAAAAAAATAGACAAAAAATTATAATCTCATTTGCATGACACATGGATAGTTATTTAAAGTAGAAGGACTCATTCCATCACTGTATCTTAGATCCCTATTAAATTATTTTCAAGGTACAAATTTTTGACCAAAATATCCGACCTGCTAAACTACAATCATTTTTTTACATCAGTCATAGCCATAGCATAAACAATAGGACAGAGGAAGAAAAAAAGATGAAGGAAGAAAAAGTTTTTATTCTCTACTTGCTAATCTTCTAAAATATTTCTGTCCACTGAGAACAGCTTCTTGAACATAATTGGCTCCGTCCCGATATTTCCCTCTTCTCTCTGGTGACACATCATTCTGATTCCTTCTGAAATTATTATTACAATCCACAAGACTGGATGGTTCTTGATAAAGAATGGGATTCATAGATGAGGCCCTTAACTGTCCTTGTACCCTTGCAAAAGAAGAATTGAGTACGTTGGTCGTGTCCAACCCGACACTTTGACCCATTCGGAATAATTCTTCAACCATGGCATTGATGAGGAATTTGGCTCCAACTTGTCCATTAGGGACATAGCCACTGTCCACTGTCAGGCCAATCCTCAGGTGAGTTTCGTAGCTGAGGAAAGAAGTACTGATTCCTGTAGAAAAATTCAAAAGATCAAAAAATTTGTTAAAAAAATTCTGCTCAAAAAAATTGACCTCAATTCCTAAATGAATTAATAAATTAAATAAATTTTTCACCTGAAGTTCCCAAATGTGGAAGCCAAAACATTGTGTCACACAATTTCCGATTCCAAATCTTGATAGGTTTGTGAGGTCCAGGAATATTGGATACAACGACAGTGGCTTGATGATTAGTCACGAAGGGACGGGACAGGACGATGGGGAGGACACCGGACAAATTCATGAGGAAAAGGTTCATGACAGCATCCGGAGACTGAGCCACAATCCTTCCTTGTCTGTCAATCTCTTTGGACCGAACTGTGGGGTCTTTAGACTCAGTTGTGAGGGGAAATAGGATTATACTAAATTTATTCACCATTGCATTGTCCGGGTGATTTGGAGCTGGGACGGGCATTACTGCATGGATTTGGTTGGGCACATCCTCGGGAGACTTCACTCCGAGTTCCTAATGAAAATGGAATTAAAAAACATTAAAGCATATCTTGTACAAACATGGACACACACACTCTCTCTCTTTGACAGGGACTACATTCGTTAGTACGTGTATGTATAGTTGGCCAAGACAAGTTCCGTCTCTCTCTTTCTTTCTCTCTGTGTGTGTAACTTGTTTTTCAACACAAATCTAATAATATCTAACGTAGGAAGAGGAGGGGAGAGAAAACTTTTGTCATCCTCCCATTCATCTTCATTTACATTTTTCACATTCAATTTCCCCATGAGTCCCTCCAGAGGAGGAGAAAGAGGAGGAAGAAGAGTATTAATTTGATAGAGAAAGGAGTTCAAGTGGATCCAACTAAACTTATGTCTTCCCTTCCATCCAGTAAACTAACTCTGACAATTCTATCATATTCTTTTAAAAATAAAAATGGATCCATATGTTTTTTCGTCCCCATTTTCATTCTCAGTTGTAAAATTTTAGTTTGTGCCAAAACCATTTCTTTGTCTTCTATTCTCATTTTCATCATTCATAACATTAGGATAGAATTGACGTCATTTGCGAATTCAAGCTGGTTCACCAGACCAACCAAACTGGGAGGCGTAAAAGGGTGAGAGATAAAAGAGAGAGAAAATGATGATGGGAATAATGGTACTTAGGAAAATGAATTTAAGACATGATAAAAGATCATCAAGTGTCAGCCAAGGTCGTATGTAATACAAACAAAAAACAGTGAAAAAATTGACAATCGTAATTGAACTGAAAGTGTCCACCGTCATAATGTTCATGCATTCACATGTTTCATCTCTTCTCTCCTTTTTTGTATGGATTTTGTGTATTGTACAGGGATACATAATAAAGTGTAATAATGAACAATTTTCTTCTAAGACAAACCACACACGACACGAATGTAGTTAACATTGATACAAAAATTGAAAGCTCTCTGATATTAGTCTGATATTGTGTTGGAAAAGGAGAGCAGATATTTTTAAAAAAATTTGAAAAAAAGAGACCAGGGTCAACTCACACTTTTTTCATGTCCCTTTAATGACCCACTACAAAATGCAATGGCAAAGTCCACAATTAAACTATCTTTTTATTCCTTTCTCTGATTTTGCATGTCTCTGACACGTGATTTTAGCAATAATAATCCTCATAATTGCGTGTATCATTGTATGCTAAACTACCACACAAACACACACATAGCAAATCTGGGAGGAAGAAAATTTCAATCTTGGGATTGATACAAAAGTAAGAGAGAAGTCGTAATAATTATACTTATATGTGGTTCCTCTCTCTCTGCTGTGTCTTTGGTTTGAGATGGTAGGACAAGATGCCAAAGATGAATAGTGTAAGGGGACAACACAATTTAGATTTGCCGACATACTACACATTACCACTACTACTCTGTAACCTGTCTTCAAAAACTCATGGCCACACAAGCACCACCACAAAACGTGGATTTGCTTATTGAGAAAGTGTGGAGAGGTATAAAATTTGCATTAGTAAATTTGCAATATAAAAAAACTGGATAAACAAGAGATCAAATTGAGGATGAGCCCAAAGAGCTTTGTCCTAGCTATGCAATATTGACGAGACGAATTCTAGACTGAGCTCAGCTCACGCTGAGTCGTACTATAAAATCATTTGTCTGTTTAAATCGAATATTTAGGTTTTTGGGCTAGTCTTCACATCCTTCCCAAACAAATATTTATTCATCCCATCCCTGCAAAATTGTAGGCTGCAATGAATGATGAAATAATCATAAAATTACCATAAATAGTGCACCCCATCAAATCCTCCCCATCGGCCCTCATCAAATTCATCTGTGGCCACAAAACTTGACAAAAGGAAGAATTATTTTTGTTTGGACAAAACTTTGAACATTGTCCATAAAATGTTCTCTTTCTCCTTTGCAACCATATTAAAAGTTATACAGTCATTCATAATAAAATATGTCTCAAATTCCAAATGAGCTACAAAACCTACAACGTAGGTTATTAAGTATGTACTCAAGTTTCAGTTGAGACTGAAATGAAATGCAAAGTTTTGTGAGTCAGAATCTAATTAAATTATACTCATCCACTTCTAGCAGACTATTTGTCTTGTCATGTAGAGGAGAACTGACCTTCACCAAAGGTCAATCAACAAATAAAATTGTGGATGTAACTCTGACTCATGTCAGTGACATTGAACACTTTATTCTCTGATCATCTCAGATAATAATTATTACATTGTTTTTGTCAGTGACGTGCGTTTAGTGTGTGTGTGTGTGTGGTAGGCAAAATAATTTTACAAATGCTGGAAAATTAATGGAAGAAGGCAAGGTTCAGATGAGAAGAGATTTTGAGGAACTAATATTTACATTCCGGTTTGACTCAAAACTTGTGTGTGCAAAAGAGAACATGAATTTGGCATGAGAGAGTGAGGGAAGAAATTTCTCAACATTTCCAGGAATTCCTAGTTTTACCCCAAAAACAAACAAATATATTGTAATATGGCCTCAACAACTGGAAATAGTTTTATTTGTTTTGTGAATCCAAATGAGCTAAAAGGTAGTGTGTGTGGGGGGGGGATATTTGATCCTTGAAAATTTTGCGACATTGGTAATAAATATTAATTGGTCATGTGGTAACATTTCATTTCCTGTATCCCAAGTTCTTCATCCTTTTAACTAAATTCACAAACTGGTCCGTGTCCTAACGTTTTGGTCACTTTGTGCCTGTATGTGTGTGTGTGTGTTGACTCTCTCATGTAAAGAGTGTCGTGTGTGACGAAATGAGCCTTTGATGTTGAGCCAAGAAAAATGATAATGTAATCAATTAAATCTTGGATTATTCTGCAATAACTAACTTCCTACAACAACATTGAACTTCTTGTCACACTAACGTAACCCCAGAAAGACTTGACTAATTTCCATATTAATTACCAGCACCCCATAAAAATTCACATGATTTCTCTCTCTCACACACAAAAAATTAACAAAAAATTAAATTACAATTAGTAGATACTTTCATCTTACCTCAATCATGTAACGACGAATGGCCCCAGCCAGTGCACTGAGTAAAATGGTTGACATTCCCGATCCCAATTTATTTTTAGTTTGTTTCAAAAAATCCAGACTTATTCGGTCAG
The DNA here is from genome assembly GCA_009870185.1 of Pygmarrhopalites habei. Lineage (NCBI taxonomy): Eukaryota > Metazoa > Arthropoda > Collembola > Symphypleona > Arrhopalitidae > Pygmarrhopalites > Pygmarrhopalites habei. The sequence continues at coordinate 29,847 of WJFB01001013.1, read as the reverse complement.
ACCAAACCATACTTTTCTCTCCACTTGAAGCCAACTTGTCATTGTGTAGTGTATTCCAATCCCTCACAAACATCTCTTTGTAAAAAGCTCTTGGACTCTTGAGTGTAATATAGAGGAAGACGAGGACACCGTAAAGCCAAGAATTTTTAGATTTATTTGACGGAATCCGAACTTCACTTTCTCCTGCCATGTCCCTCATGATTAGTTTCATGAGAGAATACCCATCTCCCAGTCCATGATGAATCCTTATGATAATAGCATGTTTCTCTACATACCCTTCCCTTCCCACATCTTCATGATCATAATGGAATTTGGGGATCACTAAAATCTCCCAGTTTGCTCTACCCGGAGGAAAACTGAGGTTTGACAGTCGACCACAAATGTCTAGTGCTTCCGATTCACTAGTAGACCCCGAGTTTGAGTTGAGACCATCCACAAATCTTGTATGATGTTTAATATCAAATTGGGATGGAGTCCAACAAAAGTATCCTCCACATCGTCCAAGGATTTGATAAAATTTTGGATACACTAAATTTCCATTGGGATGGCGACGACCCACAGTCGCTTCACAACGACGTCTTAAATCTTCCAGATCACATGGTCCCTCCAGGACTTTGAGAGACTTGATTATCTGCTTAGATTCTTCCGTGTCCATCGTTCCAATACAATCTAGGGCAGTGACAAGGTCACCCAGTCGGCCGTACCTTATTTTTAAATATATCCAGACTGTAGCTCTCCAGACAAGAAGGGATCCATAAGCAGGGCCAAAGAAACAAATCCAACCCAGTGTAAATACGAGTAGTATAAAATCTTCTATAAAAATCCGAACTCTCCCAACAAATCCGGAGAGTCGGGACAAAAGTTTTGAATCCTTCCATCGGATTAGGAGGAAACTGAGGAGGACGATTGACACAGAGAAGAGGATATTTGGGGTCAGGGAGAGAGTCGTGGAACCGGACAACATTTCCATTTTTCCTAATTTATCGTGTCTGCTCGTGTACTATTGACTTCCTTATGTGTCTCTCTTTCTTGACCTGTTCTGGTTGCTGACCTTGGTTTCTAAATGTTGGCCAATTAATCAGGAATGCATGAGTCACAGACACTCCTCCACACACAAAAATATACACACACACAGGAGAGGGTCAACACGAATGTTTTGCTGTAGTTTTGTTTCCTTCCGGACTTTGACTCCAGATTAGACTAAGGTTCCAAAAACATCTTTTGCTCCACTGTAAAAATAAACAAACAATTTTTCACATTTCCGCTTCGTTACTTTAAATTTGTGTACTCTGTCTCTATCTCTCTCTGGCCAAAGTCAAATTCAATCAACAATGGTTTTCCCTTGGTACTCATCAATACTGCAATACATCCCTCTTCCGTTTTCCGTTCCATTCTACATTGTATTACATCATCCCACAAAACATTTCTCATCTCTCCCTCGAGCTTCTCAAAACATTATCCATGGAACTCTGACTACTTCTACTTTTTAGGATTCACTTTAGAGCAGGAACAGAGGTGTACTTGGAAGAGTACAATTTATCTGTATGTGCTCAATTTGGTAATGAATTCTTGTCGAGGTAAGCAAGTCAAAATAAAAACATAGACATTGTGTGTGGAAAAGTCATCTCTCTCCTTTACAACGTATTTAATTACTGGGAAATGAACATCAAATTTTAATGTTAATGAGTGTGAGTTCTAGAATCATCGTACAATAATTTATCCTCGTAGAAAAACGTTTACAGTCTATTCTCAAGTCAAATGAGACAACAAATCTAACGTGTGTAGTACACGTCGTGTACCCATATACTTGCACCTTGTATTACATAATGTGTGTGTGTGGGTGTGATAATAAAATATGTACTCTCATTAAAATGTACAGTTTAATGGAAGTCCTCTACTACTTTCAGGTTGTTATACTTTGACATCAAACAGGAAGAAACATGTACTCAACTGCGGCTTGCAATTTTGAACAGAAAATCATTAAAAATGAGTGTATTCATTCATTTGGTCTCTTTAAATCTAGAATCTATTCCGACTAAAAGGTTAACCAGGGAATCCACCGGGGGCTGATACCCGGAGTAATCCATTCCTGTTTTAATTGAATTTGCAAAGTTGGAAACTATAGAAAGAGCAAAGTTTTATTGAGACTTTTTACCATGTCAATCAAATCATCATAATAAGTGTTAATGTACAAAGAACAAGAATTGTGTGTGTGTGTGTGGGAGAAACCAAAAAATAATTAGCTTTCTTGTCAAGCCTCGAAAAAACTGAAAAATCATACATTATTGATGCACTTTCAGTTTTCCCTGTCTTTTGATCTGCGTCTTCTGAAAAACCTTTGGAAAAAAACTTGACATTTCATTCAGTGACACCGCAACCCTTCTACGACACGTGTCTCGGAATTAGTGGAATAATTCCATCCGAATCAACTTCATAAACCCTAGACACACACACTATGTCATTCAACTGAAAAACTTTTTCGTATTACTTCTCCACGTACATAAGCCTCCACAGCACACACACACACACATCATAATCCACAAAGTTAGGACAATAAAAAAAGAACAACAAAAGGAAAGGATTTTGCTATGTTTCTTCCCATAATAAAATGTCCGTCCTTAATCTCTCCTCCTCTCAAAAGTCCACCTTCTTTGACACAGACTAGACTCTAAGTATGATTTATTTTTGAAAAAAAAAAAAAAGAACTCAATTCCTCAAAAACAATGAACTTTTTCCCCTTACATACATTGTATAACAAGACATAATGTATAGTAGATGAAGCGTCACACACAGTACAAATTGAACGAGTGAGAAGGAAAGATCATTCATGGGTGAAATTTATACAAACTGAAATGTATCTTTGTGAGTGAGATGAGATGACTATCTTTAACTTTTAACTATCCTACACTTACACACACACACACACTTTTACACTCTCCACACTTCTAAACAGCCATTCCTTTTTTTCAAACTACAGACACTTTCCTGCACATAAAATTCTTTACATTAAGCGTACATAAAGCACGACAGAACTTCTGTCACAGAAGTAAGTAATGTTAGAGAATGTACTCTTTTTTTTCTTACCTTACAGCTTTTGTACACACTAGTAATTGCACTTTTCAGTATTATTACTGACGACTGTTCCCCACCAATTATTTTTCAAAAATTCACAAAAATTTTCAAAGAGATTTTCACAGTCACAATTTGTGACTCACAAATCACAGAAATCACAGTTAAAATATGTAGCACGTAAAATCTTAGCCATGCACACTCCCACTGATGTTGAAGGTGGTGTCACTATCCTTCCGTATTGATGTGAGCTTGGAGTTGCAGGTTTGGATGTGAATGTAATTCAAATGGTGAGAATATCAGGAGTCGCACTCTCCTACTATACACAATACAGTTTTTGCTCCTTCCTTCCTTTGGGAGCATTCAAACCAACTGTAAAAATTTACTTTATTCCCGGCTTTGAATGTTTATTTCCATCTCGGAAACACTCCACACACACCACGGGGCAGTACAGGAATGAGTGTTGTAAAGAAGGGGGAGGTGAGTTGTCCAGTAAATTAAATATGACTACAGGCTATGAGGTACACACACATAGGGAACGAAGAGACACACGTAGGGGATGAGGTGACAGTTCAAGATATGGAAATTGAAATGGTAAATTTATTTTTTTTTTGAAAATGGAACGAAGCTCATAGCTCCCCAGTGTATGTTGTACAGTGCACAACTTCCACAACACTCTCTCAAAGACTTGGGTCCCAACTCCCAACTACATTAGTACAAGTGAGGAGGAGGAGGACGAAGCAACAAGAAAAGAAAACCAAAGTGGTTTTTATCAAACAATTTCCAAGTTTCTTGGGCTGCATTTCCATTCTTCATTACTGATCCTTGCTCTCTCTCTCACACACACTCACACACACACATATCATTCCACCTCCCCCCACCCATTCTCCATATCCCATGTATTGTGTTTGCTAGTTGTCTTTGGGTTAAAAAAGCTAATAGTCATTTGTATCCTTACACACATACACACACATACAATATGTACCTCCTTCTCCTCCTCCTGTATGTACGGCATCAGCGACAAGGATTAACTCTTAACCAGTTACACAGTACACACTACACAGAGTAGTATGTAATGTAAAAGCAGGCAATGCACACACACACCAACAACAACAACACTTGAACTCTTTGTTGTTTTTGCTGTGGCAGGGGAAGAATGTAGGTTAGGAAAGTTGCAAGTCAACTAAAGTTTTGACCAATTTTCTTTACCTTTTAATATATATATACAATATATGTGTGTGTAGACCATGTATGACTTTTTTTCCCTCTTCCTTCTACACGTCAAACAATACGTTGTGTATTACATCCACACTCCACACACAATCTTTCTGTTTCTTGTCTTCCCTCACGTTTTTTTTCTGTATGCTGTTCCTTTTGCAGGATTGCACTACATTTACCTTGTTACGAGAATTTTTGCTCGATTGTCTTTACTCATATCTGAGGATGGGTGTACAAGGATCTTGCATAGGAGTATGACAGGTATTACTTGTCAGACGATTGTGGTGTGTGTGTGTGTACAGTACTGTAACACACAGTGTGTACCAAGTACATCTCCAAATTATAACTTTCACTGCCTGTTTTATGAGAATATCAATAGAGATAGAGATGGATATCATTATTTATACTATTATCAAATGTCCTCAGCACAGTTAACTTCCAAGCCACACACACGCACACACACAGTCATCATCATGTTCCTTGACTTACCCTCCCCTCCCAATTTTTTTGTCGTCTGTGAAATGTCAAGTTTTTTATGACGCTTTTAACGCCACATTCTCTAAAATATGAGTCTATTGTATGACATTCAAAACTCCACTGTCTCAACCTGCATTATTATGTTAGTGATAGGTAAGAACTTGTGATCATTGGAGTTTATAATACACAACATTAAAATTGTCTACACCATGATCAATGATGAGAACGTGCCTTCTTCGTTTCTCTCTTTGGACCTAACTATGTATTGTATGACAAGTGTACAAGATTATGATACTAAGTTATTAAAGTTGACAAAAAATAGAACTCAAAATCATTCAAACTCCGTTAGTTATACTGGCATTTTGTGTGTGTGTGTCTGTCGTCTCGCCATCCTTCTCTCATCTGTGCCTCTCAACAATTAACAACAACATGGAGATAATCAGCAATTAGCTCAACGCACAGCCTGTACAAAATCTAAGTAAGTGTGACATGAGAAAATGAGTTCAAATTCATGAGACAATCCCATAATTTTCATCTTTTTGAATTGTGGTTGAAGCTGAGGGAGATAATTAAGGAAAATTACAAAAAAATTACTCTCAGTTTTGTCTAACGGGGGAACCTTTACATCAAACTTGATGATCAAACTAAAATGCCTAAGGTCAAATTTAAATGTTGCATAGACAAAATGATTCCTTTATCTACATGACTCATTCATGCCTGACATTGTATGCATTTGGCCCTGTAAGTTCCACTGAACACAATCGTCATACCTAACCTTTACAATAAACAACACATCAATTTCTACACCGAAGATCCACAAAAGTCTTTGACTGTGGTTTTTGAGACTATTCAACTTTAGGTTATGTCAATCAAAAGTCGTCCATGGACAACTTTAAATAAGTATACATCCTCACACTGAACTGGAAGAGAAAATGAGGGAGGGAGGAAGAATTCCTGGAATCAGAAACGTAATGCGGAAATTGGATTATTGTGTTAGATTAAAATTGTCCAGGAGGTTCCAATGGTCAAAAGAGAATCAAATGGAAGGCGGAAGGATAATTACTCTGAAAAAAAATCAGTCAGAAGTAAATTTGTACACATGTACGAGACAGTAGTAAATGATAATATTTGCAAACATAGATTTGCACAAAAAAGGATGCATCTTGTCTACCTAACGCCTTAAGCCGTAGCCAGTGAGATTTTGCACGCTTTACTTCCGATTAACATCAGCCGGAAGGGATTAGAGTTTGTTCATATTTTTTTGATGATTCGTACAATTCATTATTATGACTAATATTTGATCTTGACAGATTAACAAGTTCAAGCTGTACCAATTTGGGTGGCTACAGATGTACAATGCTAGTACTAGAATAAGTACTGGAAACTGGAATGCAATCTGTTAAGTTATTTGGCCATGTCAGAGGGTGGATCGAAGATGTCACAGTTTTTGGCAAGTGCTTTTTGGCTTGCCAACTTGCAAAAGTATGAAGACATCATGAGGACGCACTTAAAGGGGGTTGTAGAAAAGTGTTCCTACACTTTTGAAATAAATCTGTCAAAAAGGTGTAACCTGCAGCCTCCTCCACACTCATTGTGATTCATGGAATCTGTTTCCAGAAAACAGGGGAAAACACTTTGTGACCCGGTAACCTCCTTGGCCACGTAAATACATTATGTTTACTAGGAGTTTTTGGGGTATAAATACAAAACCCCTTAAATGAATTCTACTTAGGCTGAAAGGTGTACTCACATTTTTGAGAAACACGGACCGTGTTACACGGTTGACATGGTCATTGTCAAATTTATGTTTTAAAAAAATCCTTCCCTGGAATATTACTTGTAAACAAAAATTCTAAAAATTTTTCAAAAAAAAATCTGGAACAGCTCCAAATTGCAATGCTAAAATTAAAACATGCTAAATTGAAGTGTGCGAAAGTATGAGAAAATTTTAGTACGTCTCCTGGAGTGAAAGTCCAAGAGAAAGTAAAAATGGGTGATTACTACAAAATTCTCGGGATTAAACAGGATGCCAGTCAAGATGAAATCAAGAAAGCATACCGAAAACTAGCTCTCCAGGTACTAGTAATAATTGTGCCCACAAAAATGACAGAAAATGATCTTGACAAGTTTTCTAGGTCTGCACAAGTTAAAATCAGTACATGACTTCTTAATAGGATTTTTAAATTTTTTATTCAGTGGCATCCGGACAAAAATCCAAATAATTCGGAAGAAGCCAATCGAATGTTTAGGCAAATTGCTGAGGGTGAATGAAATGTCACAAAATATTTGTATCTAGGTATTAATTGTACTAATTGGAGAATAAGGTACTAAAATTTCTTGTTCCCATGTACATGTATCTGTCCCTGCCACTGAAGCCTACGAAGTACTCGGTACAAATATTATAACTAAAATAGAATTACAACAGATAGGAAGGTTACTGGATTTTGTTTATTGACATAATGCATCGTAGGAAGCAGTGATCGTCGACAAAGTTATGACAGAAGACGTCGAGGGGAAGGATCCTCATCTCGTTTTAAAACGCGTAGTAACTTCAATTCTTCCGAAATGGATGACGATGGCACACATTTCTTTTCCTACAACTTTCGCTCACCAGAAGAAATATTTCAAGGTACATATTTTAAGTACTACTTATAATTTGCAGAATAAAATCACACATGTACCCTTCACTTTTGTCCTTCTAATTCTGATATTTTCAAAAACTTTTTTTTTCTAGAATTTTTTGGCACTGATAATCCATTCAGTGATTTTTTCGAGCAAGCTCTGATGAACCCCTTGTTCGGATTTCATAGTTCGGATAGAGAAGATAGGGATTCACGTCATGGAATGTCAGGTTTTGCTTTCAATAGCTGGGATATCCCTGGAGAATCAACTACATTTAATCCTACGTTCAGCTCGGGTGGAAATCGTCAACGTGATATCATGAGCAGTTCATTACGGGGTGGCTCCAATTTCACGTCGACTTCAACCTCAACCCGATTTATCAACGGTAAAAAAGTTACTACGAAAAAGTAAGTATCCTCACTCAATAAATACCTATATGTATGTACCTAATATGTACACAATTTCAAACAAATGATCTAAAAATCCAATAATGATCATTTTGATTCATAGGAAAGTGGAAGATGGTGTGGAGACCACAACCGTTTATGAAAACGATGTCGAGAAGCGTAAAACAGTTCGAAATCTGAACAGGTCACTTCGAGACAACACTTAGACATGTCATGATGATGATCCATGTATTGAATATACAAATGATATAGTGTTGTACATGTTACAAGTAAATAGAACAAGGAAATTAGGGGTTATGTAATACAAATTTTGATTTCTTGAAGAAATTCTCTTTAATGAAATTTCATTCATTGTACCATATTAATGAGAAAGTACAGTAACAAGACGAAGGATTATTCATTTCTTTGGAAAAATGAGCAGAGACAAAAAAAATTTAATAGTAACACAATATTATTAAAAATAATAGGTAATAAAACTTTGAACCATCAATCAACATTCCCTTCAATTTTTGTTGTATTTTCAATTTGATCCTGTAAAATATTTCCAATTACTTTTCCACTTGGGTCCAACCGGTTTGTTTTACAATACCATTTGTGACCTACACAATCTAAAGTGTCAGCAGAACACTTTGTACGACAGCACCTTCGACACCTGTGAGATAAAACAGAGTTTTTAATTGTAATAATAAAAAATCATTTGCAATTATGTATGTCAAAAAGTTTCAGAATCAAAATGTCACACACATTTTAAAGTCACATTTGGGTGATCGGGGGTTTTCACATCCTGCACACAATGCAAGTGGAATTCGTCCACCTAGTCTAGTTCTAGGGTTACGGATTAGTCGCTTTTTCTTTTTATTTGACATTGTTGGGTCCATTATGACTATTGGTTTGGGTGGAGGTAGAACCAGAGGAGGGGTCGGACGAACATACGGTTGGCAAATATATGGGGGTAGAGGTAATTTGGAAGTCATTTCCTTTTCTCCAGTCAAGTAGGGTTGATAACGTTCCTTTAATAAGGATGTTACGTCACAAAATTCCTGTACAGTGGATGCTTTCGCTAATACCTCACGTAAATCAATATTTTCTTCCAATACCATTCTGAAATATACAAGAAAAAAAAACAATTCATAAGTATGAAAGACATTCGAAAGCATGTGAGACATATTTTAAAATGAACGAAAGTAGTAATAATAACTGATGACTTACAAGTGCTGAAATAATTTGAATAAATGACCTCGAGTAAAAGACAGTGGGCATCTACAAAATATCAACAAAAATTAATGTCTATTCAAAATAAAATAAGTACTCATAGAAATGAAAAACACAATAAAGTGACATTACTCACGGCATGGTCTTTACAAATTCAAGATATTCTAGGGCCATTTCCCAGACCGGTGGATTGATACCCTTGAAAATTGCAGGGTTATGTAAATTGCCTTCAGCTGACATGACTCCGTCAACACCAGTCACCTCAATACATTTCCATACATCTTCCAAGTACTGTATATTTCCATTTGCCAGCATTGGAATATTGACAACCTCTCTACATAGTAAATAAATATACAACTTTTATTTTCATCCCAAGATTTTATAATATCAAATTTACTAAATTATTAATGTACAACGCAAATCTGACAAACTGACCTGACAGCTTTAATATGATTCCAATCAGCAACACCAGTGTAGGGTCCTTTTTGATTAATATTTCTGCCATGTACTGTCTATATAAATAAACTTATTAATACAATGGTTTCAAATTAAACAGATTATGGAAATGGCCAAATATATACTGTATTTACCAGCATAAAGCAGCCCGCTGCAACAATCGTTTTGGCATATTCTATTGTCCTCTCAACTTGGTCATGTACTCGAATTTTACATGTTACTGGGATTTTGACTGTATTCCGAATTTCTTTAACTGAAATCAGACCACCAAGCACCATAATCAAAGTCCATATCTAAGAAACTGCTTTATTATTTTTTGGACAGTACAAGATGAGGACTTACCAATGTTAGATATTAGTTCCCATTCATTTTGTAGAAATGCACCATAACGTCCCTTCTTTGCAATAGCTATTTCAAAAAAACTCATATTCAATTTTTTTTTCTAACTTTTTGAAAATATAGTAAATTTAAAATTATGTACATACCTTGCGGACAACCGAGATTTATATCAACAGCATCACAGTGATCTTTAATATGGAGAGCATAAGACAAAAATATTTACAATACTTTTATCGATATGTACACAATAAATTGTAAATTATAGAATTTCTCCTTTCATGATTAAGAATAGCTACCCTTTACAAATTCTGCTGCTTTAGCTAATATCTTTGGATCATTGCCACAAAACTGGACAATTAGAGGACGATCGTACTTGTGGACTTCGTTAAAAAAATTTGATGCCCTATATTTCGCATCTTCTGTAAAAATTCGACTATGTAACATCGGTGTAAAACAAAGCTCAGCTCCGTATCTACAAATAAAAATACTCAAATTATTCACAAATCCTAGTTTATACAGCACAATTAATACGTTATTCTGACCATACTTGCCAAGTATTACTTGCAAAAAAAGTATAGTGTATTTTATTTACCTTCTGGACAACATTCTCCAACTGAGTTCGGAAGCGTCAACCATCGGAGCCACAATTAATTTTGGTGCTCCAATACTCTGCCACCATTTATTTATATGATCTGGGAATTCACGAGACATTTTGTCAGAATAATTTCATAACTTTCTGAAAAAAAGTCCTTTTCAGAGCCTTCAGAGGCCGTCACAATTTTTTTGTCTCAAATCTACCGGCGTAAAAATCATTGAAATTTCTTTGAATTAAAGAGAGCGAAAACGGTCCCAATCAACGTATTTTACAAAGTCAATTAAATTCTGGTGATTTTGTAGAAACACGGTGACAGACGAATCTTCAAGTTGACATACTGATTTAATTGCAGATACATCACATTTGAAGAAATTTGAGGATTATTATCCAAGTCTTCCGCATAAACATTTGACAGGTAAATAAATCATGGATAAGAGAGATTTGAGTCCAACATCACATTCATCCAAACGGTTGAAATTGGACACGGATGATACTACAACCGGAAAGGCAGACAAGTCTTCATTGGCGACAACTTACAATCCTGAAGAAATTTGTACCTTTGGTGAAAAATGTTATCGTCGAAATGTACATCACTTTCGAGAATACAGGCATCCACACCGTAAGCTATTTTTCTTCATTATAACTGGCTAGTACATAACTCTTACTTGAAATCTTTACTAAATAGATTTTGATTGTAAATTTTTTGATTCTTATATAGTTGAGCAACTTTGTGAACAGATGACAGAATCTCAAAACTTTAGTGAACTTCCAAAAAATTACATCACCAAGAATAATGTGGATAAGAATTTGGTCATAGACCAAGTGACTATTTTAAAGGATGCTGGATTTAAACCAAGTATAGTACCTGTGGTAAAAAAACAAAGTAAAACTTCCTCGTCGACAAAAGTTACAGATTCGGATGAGTGTATTTTGGTTGAATCAGACTCAGATTCAGAATGTGTTGTACTGGATTCTCCTTCAACTTCTTCTTCTGCTGTTGTATCTCCCTTGAAAAAATCTCCATCACCATCGTCAAAAACTAAACAAAGGAGTCCTGGAGCAAGGAGTGATACTCAATTAACACCTAAAGAAAAGTGGGAAGCTAGTGAACCCTTTTATTTATTTTTAACGTCAATTGGACCTGAAAGAACAAATTTTAGTATTGGATTTAGAGGTAACAACAACAACTCACAATGTACATTCAAATATATTATTATATTTAATTCGTGTGAATTTTTACTATAATGAGAATTTATCTCTATTTTTTGTACAGATTTGTTTCATAGATCATTTGGGGATGTACGTAAGGTGTGTCATTTGAATTTTATGGTCGAGATAGAATGGCTAATGGATCATATTGTTTCAGCTTCCTTGTGGTACGTAGTGTGTATTAAACAAAACTTTACTTACTCATTTTGATGTCCACATGTTGTAATATCATTGTCGACAAATCCTAGAACCACTTTTATAATATATCTTAACTCTTCACAGGGGTAAACCAACAACAATTATTTATGGAGCACAAAATCCAGCTATTGAAAAGACAGCAGCTGAATTTGACTGGTTGGATTCGTACAAGATGAAATCCCCTTTCACCTATGGACATCATCACACGTAAATCCTTAAAAAATGTTTTGTTACTTTTGGTTTCCAAGATGCATACGCATACATAATTGTTAATCTTTAATTATCATAATGTAGGAAGATGTCATTAATTGAATATGAAGACGACTCAATTCGATTTGTTATTTACACGGCTAATTTAATAGAGGCTGACTGGCTTAATAAAACACAAGGGTAAATGCTAAATATATATATACAGAATCTAAATTGTAGATGCGCTAGTTTTTAAACTAACTGACATTAGAATGTTTCAATTTGCAGAATTTGGATAAGTCCCAAGTGTCCGTTAATGCCGAATGGTAGTAAAAGTGATGGGGAATCAATCACTGGGTTTAAATCAGATATTCTGTCTTACCTTGCAACTTATCAATTAAAACAACTAGAACATTGGATGAAAGCAATAAGCTCTGCTGACTGTTCTGAAATCAAGTACATTTTTTTCAAATTTGATTTGGTCATAATTTTTAAAATGTTTCGAAATATCTACACAAGTAGTGCTGGATGTTATATATTGTGTGTTAATTATGTTTGTAACTTTCATTACATAATTAGGGTAGTATTTGTCGCGTCAGCACCCACCCAATCTCAGTCTGGAAATGGGACTAATGGTTTTCGATTTGGATTGAAAAAGATGGAAACAATTTTGAAACAACATCAAACAGCCTCTTTGGACTCTAAATGGCCCCTGATTGTACAGTGTTCTTCTATAGGATCTCTAGGTCCGGACGAATCCTGGTTGAATGAAGATTTTGCCAATTTAATGGAGGGACCCAAGAAACCCTTTGCACCAAAGCCTCCAGTTAAATTGGTATATCCAAGTATTGTGGACGTAAAAGATTCAGCTGAAGGAAAAGAAGGGGCAGACTGTCTTCCCTATTCTAATGCTGTTCATGCTAAACAAGAATGGATTGAACGTCATATGTGGTTTGTTATATCATTTTTTTACAAAAGGAAATAAAATTTTTCAAATACAGGATATTCTCCAACCTGTGATATTCTTCAAATTTTGTATTTTAAATACATTCTTACAGCAGGTGGGTAGGATTTCGATTCAACAGGACATATGCTCTTCCTCATATTAAAACTTATACGTAAGTAATTACATCCTTTTCAATCAATTGTGCCAAAGAAAGTTTAAATTATTTTAACAAATATTTTTTCCAAAATAAAGCCGTGTATCTCCGGATTACAAGCAAATGGCATGGTTTCTCCTTACCTCAAGTAATTTGTCAAAAGCTGCATGGGGGAAATTGAATAAGAAACGGGACCAATTAACTATCATGTCTTGGGAGTGTGGGGTATTATTTCTACCAAAATTTCTGACAGGGACGGATACATTTAACGGGGAAATAACGAGCATTGACAATGGGTCAAAAGCTAGTAGTAGAATTGCATCGGATCACCAAACAGTAGGGTATCCATTCCCAGTCCCTTATGACCTCCCAGTACATCCTTACAAGGATTCTACTAAACCCTGGCTTGTGGAATATTTAGGTCATCCACGACGATGACAAGATTTTCCATTGTGTTACACAATTTGTGTATTTTTAAAATATTTCAAAATACTAAGCTCTTCATTTGTCCGTCAGTTCAACGTTGTAAATACCAATGGCAATGTATTGATTTGTATAGACATAAACTGTATTTTTAAAATCCTGTGTTACTGTATGTAAATTGTACTTCTTCTCCTTTTTAAAAAAAGATTATTTCAATTAGATTTGTGTTTCCTCAACGCTTGAACATAAAATAAATAGTAGCAAGATAATGACGATTCAGTAATAAAACTATTCTACTAGTCATTTATTACTTAATAAATTTCCACAATGTGTGGACACATGAAAACTCGAAAATGTACATATCTAAGAGCGGAAAAAAGTGACTCTACATTAAGATGACGCTGACTGTGATTGAGGAGGACTTCTAGTACGTTTGATTCCTTCGTACAAATGGGGTGATTGATGATTATAATTTTCAATAAAGAAGGTAGGGGTTTCTCCATCTTGTGCAATTCGAATCTTTTTATGTCCCACACTACTAGAATATTTTATAGGAACACGTAGGTCATCCTCTTTAACCGGAAGATTTTGAAGTGACTTTTCTATTTTGACAAACTCCTAGAAAAAAATTTTTAAAAAACAGATTTAGTATCCACCACCACTTTGTATCTACATTGACACTGTGATCTTTAACTAGAAAGACATAAGTCACTTACTTCCCACAATGGAGGTAGCCTCATATAATTTGGATAGATTTTAGTATCCGGTACTGGTTTTGCTCTAGAATTGATGTAGGCTTCTTCTTCATGTTTTGGGATGAGCATGTAGTCGGGTTTAAAAGCAGTCCTTCCAAGATTATACATTCGTTCTACAGGTACTCCTCGAAATGTATACTCCGTCAGGATTCGGCCATACAAGTTATGCTACATTAAATAAAACACGTATTATGTTTAAAAAATACATAAGTAAGAGTTGTTAACTGATTTATAATGTCGAACATTAACTTACAGGGTACTCTTGTCTTAAAGGTTCAACAGCAATAATCCTGTGGTATGTAGCTTCCGGGTAACGCTCGTATTGTTTCCGGACTACCATCCTGCCAACACCGAAATTCTTCAGATTTAGGACAATCTCCCATAACGGACGTCCATGATATATAGACACTCTTCCTACGTACGTGATGGGCATTTTCTCAGTTAATTATGATTAAAAGAGAAAAAAAATAGAACTCCCGATTTTCCCGATTAAAGAAAATTCAAATGCCCCTTTCACCGCCGGCACCAATTCAAAAAATATTTTATCATGCGACCAAGATGCTCCGATTCGGATTTCCGAAATTTGGTCACAAATATTTAGTTAAAAAATGTTGTCGATTCTATTCGCCAAGCGCTGAGAGTGTGTCCCAAGTCCCTGGTTACTTTGTCGTGTAAGTTGACTATTGTTATTTCTTTTCCTTTCGACAGAATCAATTTTCATAATGTTTTCTTTCACCAGATTACCGGAAGTTCCTCCTGCAACTTTCAACTCTAGTGATAATAATGAAGTTCTCAATTACACAACAGTACCATCAACACTTCAAATTGATCCTAAAAAAGTTCGGGATGCTATTGGAATTCTTAGTTTGAGATTTGAATCAAAAATTTGGTGTGTAGAACATTTGCTCAAAGGTATTAAACACATTCTATTATTTAAATTGTTAACCTTTATATCACTTGAAATGGTTCTGGACATGTTGTATTAATATGTATTTTTAAAACAATTGAAATTTCAGATCAAAATTATCAAATTGAAGAGAATTTGTTGAAAGATTTGGACACGAAGGAAATTGACTATGCAATTAGTCTTTTAAATATTGTTCATATATTAAAAAATTTATCAAACTATGAAGGCTTACTCAGGCGGATCAACATGGCTGTTAACAGAAAGTATAAATCTAAACATATTTACTACTCAGCCAAGGTAAAGGGTTACTTATTTTTACTCATTTTTAAAATCAATAATGTAAGTACAGGAGTAACTGTAACTATATTCGTATTTAACATGTTTTTATTTTTTGTTCTGCTTCTTTTGTGTCACAGGCACTTTTGGCTGACCATCCTAGAAGTAGTGAACTCAAACGAATTGTCCAAATGGGTAAATTGAATGGATTAGAATTAACTCCAGAATCGCAGAATGCTTTTGAGACTGTTATCAAAAAATTGGAAGAGCAAAAACAAGAGTTTCTCAATAATGTGTACGACGCAAATTCAAAATTTCGTCATTTAATTGTCGACGAGAAGCATTTAGGAGCCATGAATATCAACGAGATGGCTGACATAGCAAAGGACAGGTAAATGTCTGCTACTTGTGATGTGTTCAATAAAATTGTTAATCCTTAAATTAGTTTTGATTTTTATTGATAAATACAATATCTGTTATGATAAGTATCATTATCTTTTAATTTAGAGAAAATCCTAAACGTGGTCCTTGGACAGTCACCCTGAACAAACATGTGTACACCTCATTTTTGGAAAATTGTCCAGTACCAGCTTTAAGGTGGAATGTCTGGCAAGCATATAGTCAACGATGTACGACTGGTTACAAAAAGAACGGTGGTGTCATCGAATACATTCGGGATTATCGCAAGAAATTGGCACAACTGTTGGGATACCGTAATCATAGTGAATTTGTTTTGGCGACTAAAATGGCTACAAATCCCCAAAATGTAAAATCCATGATTGTTACACTTCTATCAAAAGGTAAACTACCGTTTTCTCACCGTCCTGTAAACTGTCTCCCTATCATTATTTCTCATTCCCTATTCTGTTATAATGTAGCCATGCCACAGCAGAAGGAGGACATTGAGAGAATACATAAATATTCTGCTTCGAGGGGATATGACACCAAGTTAAATCAGTGGGATATTCCATTTTGGAAGAAGCAAGAAAGAGAAGAGCTTTTCAAGTATGACTAATATTACCAGTATTAGAGTTATCAAATTTATTTCAGTTATTCAAAATGAGGTTATTTTCCTGAGGTAGTTTTCTTCAAAATATTAAACAAGTGACTTTTATTTATTTATCTTACAGTGTGAGTGGTTTTAATTTTCCGTATGAGCAAACTTTTCGATCCTTACTCTCCTTCACATCCAGACTCTTTGGCTTTGAGTACAAGGAAGTTTCAGAGAACCACTACATAGTTAAACGGAGTGGAGTTGAAGTTGGAAGATTCATCGTTGATCCTTATAAAGGGAAATCCAAATTACCTGGCAGTTATGTCATTAGAAATCAGTTATTTTCCACGCTTATTCTCAATTTTGAACCACCACTTTATGGAAAAGAGTCAATGTTAAATTCAACAGAAGTGACGACTTTATTTGAAAATTTTGGCCACCTGCTTCAAAACTGTCTAAATCGGAATAATGAGGACATCGTATCAGATTTTAGAGTTCCTGGTCATTTTCTTGCAATGTGGTTGGGAAATCCTCAATTTCTGGAGAATTTCTTGGGCCTTCAAGGAGAAAAATTGAATTTCTACATGGAGTCAAGAAAACATTTTGCTGCCACTGACTTGTGCTATGAACTCTATTTATCCGACTTGGACTTGGAATTAGGTATCAATGAAGACTACTGGAGAGATCTAATCAACAAGAAATTGTGGAAAACTTACAATCTGGTAGAACTGGACAAAGACTATAGTTTATGTAGTACTAATTTAATACACTATGGAAGCACATATTATAGTAGCCTGTGGTCAAAAATGCTGGCTGCTGACTGTTATAGAGCATTTGTAGAATCTACAGAAGTCAAAGATGTTGCTGTGGATGGAGCAAGGTATTATGTCCTATTATTTTATATTAACAATAATTTGAATTAAGTTTAATTTGGTAGTTGTTTTGTCATTCTCAACAACGACAACTGTACAGTGGTGTCAAATTGTCAATATTTTGTGATGGTTGATTATTTTCTATTTTCAGATTCCGTACAAGTTTCTTTGAGTCACCACATGGTAGTCCACCTTCAGAAATATTTAGATTTTTTCGAGGAAGAGACCCGAGTCCGGATGCGTTCCTGTGGTCTCTTGGCCTCATGAAATTGGATAAGAAGGATTGAGTTTAACCAATGTAGCAAAATTTATTACAATAAATATTTTAAACATTATATTATGTTCATTACAAGTAAGTACTCTTCCAGTTTGACTGTAAAACATAATAATAAAGTGAATTATAATTTCTATTCTTATGTCTGTTAAACCTTCAACTTCTACCTTAGAGTAAATACTTGGCTACAAAATAAACTGTCATCATCTCCCTTTATTGACAGTAAAATAGTGAATAATGTAAGAAAAAATGAACACACACACTCTTTCAGAGAGTCTCCCTTATATAATAAATGTACTGATTGATACTGCCAGGAGCAACTTAATAATTGCGTGCCACAATTTTTTGCCAAGAGTTTTTATTTTCATGTTTGTTTTCCCCTACAGAAGTAAAGTTGAAGAGAGAAAATGGAAATGTTATAGTATTTGGAGACGTGAACAATGGTCTATGTACACTTTGAAAACTAATCACATGAAATTATAAATTTACACTGTCACATGATTGCAAAAACAAATGTTGTGACTCATTATTTCTAATGAAAGAAATGTCTACACTATTGTTTCCATCCAATACATACATCATATTATCCTTCATGAGGGAGACACTTAATATTTATTAAATGCTTTACGATGGTATACGTACGCACAACAACAAATATTTTTAAAAAATCATAATGACACTAGTTGAAAATCATTTTTTACAGTTGACATTCTTGAAAATCATTCAAAGATGAAGAGTGACCAACAAAATAATTATAAACTCATCATCATACTATTTGTGACCTCAATCAATGTACTCAACTCACGAGGTGAGGCCTTCATAGCAGAATCCGCAGATTCGGATTTTCAACAAATTTCTGAAGTACAACTGAGGACAGGGAACGGACTCAATGCCCATGTTATTCAAGACTCACCCATTCTACTAAGTGCTGATTGTAAATTTGGACGGGCAATTCCAGCGAAATGTCACTGTCCAAATTCCTATGATGAACCCATTTGTGGTTCAGATTTGGAAAGTTACGCAAATCCTTGTGAATTCAAGTGTGCTCAAAAGTGTAATCCTCGTGAGTGAACATAATGTTTCACAATAAAAAAAAATAGACAATTAAGTTCATTTTTAAAAAATCATTTCCATTTTGAAAGGATTAATTCGATTCGATGGAGAATGTCCAAAAGATGGTGGACCACCAAAACGAGACAGACTGGATTTCACAAAGGTTGACAATGAGGAGGAGGAGGACTCACCCGGACAAAAAGAGGTGTCAGATTACGATGAAGATGTCAAATCAGCTGGTCATTTAAGTAGAGGTTTGGGTGGAGAGGACTTTGGGTTTCCCATTGATGGTTTTGGTGAACCTGTACGAGAAGAAAAACCGGCAGGTCACTCAGCCCTGGATTTAGGATATCCATTGGATGACTTCTCACCACCATTGGGATAAACAAAATAATTTCATTATTGTATGATTTAAGGCCTTCATTATAGATCAATAAAATTTACTTTTTCAGTTTTCTATCCCTTTTCATACTGAAACGTTTTTTTGTAAAAGTCTTGCACCCCAGTTATCCTTGCACCCCCCCTCGACTGTTCAAAGCTCAAAAATTCACTGAGAATTTCAGAAAAAATCGACTCAAAATCTACTCATTCTTCCTGTCCTGGATCTCTAATTAGGTGGAAATCTTGCATAAAATTAGTCACAGTCGACGTAAGTAACTCGAAACACTAAATTTGATTCCTAAAAATGGTAAAAATCTGCAAGTGAATTTCACATTTTTTGCCATTATTGTACAAAGTGACATTGGCAATGTTGTATTAAATACGACGTGTTTTGTTTATTTGTTCAAACATTTTCAAATCACAAGTATTACAGTAACATGTTTTTTTGATTAGGCAAAACTTTGACCGCAGATCAGAATGTCAGGGCTTTCCAAGAAATCAACCGCCATGTCGTACGATGAAGTGTTGAGATCAAAACCAAAGTTCATCTCAACTACTGGACTATTGACCAATCAAAGGCCTGTTGAAAATGTGGCATTGGCAGATGTAATCACGAAGCAGAAACAAGAATTTGTCTATTCGCCATCTGAACACCTTGAGCCTGTAGCCTCATCTTCGACTGGCCCATCAACTTCTACTGTTGTTTACGAGCAATCAACCCCTCCTGCTGAAGATTATGATATTGAAATGCCAGAAGTTTCAACTATTTCTCTATCTGAGAAGCGAGTTCGATCCCGTTTCAGCAAAACAACTTCATACCGTCCAGATATTCCAAAACCTCGTCCGAAAAGTCCAATCCGAACGACAAATCCGATCCCGGTCAGGATTGACCAAGGAACACCAGCCCATTCTTCAAATGTTCCAGTTTCAGTCGATGGACCTGATACTACTTCACCTCCTATTTGTCTTCCTAAAGTTCCATCTACTGTTCTTAACTGTTGGAAAATTGGATACACCGGACCACAAGAGTCAACTGCTTCATCAGGACAAGACAATAGAGGCCCATCTCGGAAACGACCTTACCCTTTTAATTCTGAGATGAAAACAACTAGTTCATTCAAATTTACTACCGACTTCACTATTACCGTGAGTGGATCCGGGTCCAAGAGATTGGTCACTCAGTGTCCCAACCAAGAGAAGCCTATGGAAGTCAACAAAGTTCAAGATACTGCAAAACCACGTTCCCCTGATAAAGTCGAAATCATCGCGGTTAGTTGAAATGAATGAATAATTGTGATGTTTTGATGATTAATTTTTAAATATTTGTACAATATTTAATACTTGTATTAAATTTCATTTGATCAGGGTGATGACGATGATGATGACGATGACATTATTATACTGGAAGAAGTAATGGATGAAGAAGCATTCGGGATGAGCACACCTGGTCCAGTTCGGAAGGGTCATTCTGAAAATCCATTTGTGAATTTGTTTGTTTAAACATTGTTCATCATGGTATGACTGCTTCAATGGCAAGTAATTACTTTGCTTTCTCTCATTGAAAAGATCTTTTGACAACTTTTTTCTCTACATAACATGATTTGATTATATATATGTCGTCAGGATGAAACTGATTACTATCACATTTTGTTAACATTTATTAATTTTCTTGAACAGATTTTGTTCAGTTTATAACTAGATGTCATTCGTAAAGATTCCATACGAATTGTTCAGTTAATTTTTCTGGTGTGAATTTCAACGTTTATTGACTTGGTTTAGTTGATAGTGTTTATTAATTATTTAATAATACACAAATTATCATAGGTTGACATAATAGTTAGTGACGTTTCGTATTCTTGTTTGTACTACAATTTTTGTAGTACCTTTAGAATCTAAAGTTTAGATAACAGTTTCAATTATACAGACGTTTTTTTGTCAAATGCAGTATTTAGTGTTCAATATTTCAGTTCTGTAAAAGAGTACTTTATGGAATATGATTTGAATAGATACTGTTTTACTTGGTACTACCAAGTTGGTAGTACTGTCTAATTGAAAATAAATCAAGCTGTACATACATGTAGTTAATAGTTCTGAGTTGTTGTTAAAATTATACTTCTTACACTCCTACTTTAATTATGCTCACTTTGATGTCTTAGCTTTGTGTTTCTACTTTAATCGTCACTGAAGTTTCACTGCAAAAAAAGAAAAGAAATTGAAACAGTATCTACTTTCAAATTCATCGTCATCACACACTCTATATTTATCAAAGTAATGTGTAGGTTTAGATATTCAAAGAAAAAGTTAACAAGTAAACTGTATAATGATTGCGTGTGGATTTACTTAATTTTTTCTGATATAATTACAGCAAAATTCGCGTGCCGTTGTTTTTTCAACTCCTCTTCCTTCACTTTTTATCTTTTGCACCTACTCGGAATGCAGGATGATATAATAATACGTAATATTTAGTCTTTGTGAATGAGGAGGATTTAAGACATCGTCATTTACTACTAGGAAGAATTTGCATTCGATATTATAAATCTTTCCCTTGAGGCTTGAATCTTTACTACCTGTATGCCTAATAATAATGGTTGCGTTCAGTGAGAGACGGAGTGAGAGAGAGAGAGAAAGAAAAAAAAGTGAGACTGGGTTGAAGGTTGAGAAGGACATTTCAGTTTCGCTTCTTCTTCTGTTATGCTTGTCATCTCTCTTTCTTCCTTCTGACTACATCTTCGTTTTGATCTTTGTTACTGAACTCCATGCGCAATTCTCATTTTTTATTCACTCTTGAATGATTGTTTAACTGTGTTGTAGGTGATAGTCATTCTTTTTCTACTCTCTCTTCCCCTCTCTCTCTGTCTCACTGTCTGGCTGTAGTGTTAACGTAAATTAAGTATAGTCTCTTTCTAGTATAAACAAGATGCATGGGGGGGAACAAGTTGCTACGTCTTGATCTTGTTCACTTAATAAGTACTCAATTGTTACGTCATCAATGAAACAACTTCCCCCTCCACATATTATCAAAACGAAAAACCTCCATTAGCTCCACACATTCACAACACATCATCTGCCCTCCGAAGAAGAGAAGGAAGACACAAGACTGAAGACGAAGAAGAGATTAAGCCCACATACACATAAAAGAAATTAAGGAAT
Source organism: Pygmarrhopalites habei (assembly GCA_009870185.1). Classification (NCBI taxonomy): domain Eukaryota; kingdom Metazoa; phylum Arthropoda; class Collembola; order Symphypleona; family Arrhopalitidae; genus Pygmarrhopalites; species Pygmarrhopalites habei. The sequence goes on along the minus strand of WJFB01001013.1, from coordinate 7,671 downwards.
TATCTCAAAACTTTTAGTCATTAGTTCTTTAAAATTACTACTAGTGGGGGATCATCATTACCGGTGTACAAATCTCTCTCTCTGTGTGTCTGTCTGGACGAGTTTCATTTTGTATTTCAACTGTCACAGGGTAAGTCCGTGTACTAAATTATTCCATTGTGAATTTATCCCCATAAATATAAACATACAAACACACACACACACGTTACAGGGTCATTCTACACAAATTCAAATTATTGAACACCCCATTTTCATCATCATTATTGTATTTTACTCTCTTCTCCGTCTTTTTAAGAATATAATAATAATAATAGTAAGTCTGGCCTTGACTAATTATTTATCCCTCCCCTTATAACAAGGTATAGGGAAAATATGTTCTCGATTTTCATTTGTTATACTTGTTATATTTGTACAGCTGGTTCTGACTTAATAAGTGTTAAATTGAATGTGTATGTTTATGTGTGAAGGGGGTTGGTGGGTCTAAATATGTTCGTTTCCAAGTATTATCACGTTGTTGTTGTATGTACATTATTTGTGAGTGACAGTAAAAAGATGTAAGAAGAGCTCTGTCAAAAACAGTCAATGACTTTTAAGCAAGACAGCCTCTGGCTACCTGGCTAATTTGAGACTTTAAAAGCGAATTGTTATTCTAATCTCTTCCTATTTTTATATGTAGCATGGCTTAATTTATTTTTTTTCTTCTCCTCCCACGTTTCCCACACATGTTATCAAACACTTTTTCCACTCAGTATTTTACAATAATTTGTACTGTAAAAACAGGTATACCACACACACACAAAATTTGTCAGTTTACAATGAGTTGAATTATTTTATTTTATTAATTTAAAAATTAATTTCAATTTGTATGTTGTTTTTTACAGTTGGTCGACTGATTTTGGTGTGGGCACACTTTACAACTTTTACTTCCTTTCGAGTTACCAGGACAGAGTCAGAAAAATAATGGGATCCCGAGTTTTTGGAAATCGACCAGACTGTGCTTATTATCTCATGTTGGGTCTTTGTGTGGCTGCCCTATTTACAGCTTTCGGAGGGATTTTTACTTACATTGGATTTTGGCCCCAAGTTGTTTTCCATCAACATCATCATCCTCATTCTTTAGAAAGTGACTCAGGCAGTCGAAACAGTTACTATGAGTATGGAGCGAGTGACAAAAGTATTGAGATTTACTCCATCATAGGCCCTACGTTTTTAATCATTGGAGTTGGGATAGCTCTGTTGATTGGAGTTTTGGCCATCAAATATGACTGTGAGTACGAACCAGAAGAACCTAAAATTGCCATTCTGAGACTAGCAAGTGAAATGTCAATCAATTTGAGTCATGGAGACAGTAAATATGAACTAATGAGTACCATCCCGACATCAACATCATATCCAAATTCTTCTTCTCATCCTGACCCTTATCATCAGACTAAAGCAGGGACAAGTAAGGGTCAAGTGGACCAGTCAAGTAACAGCTCATCCTCACTCCCAATTGTCTAATGATTAATTTATTTCAACATTTGAACTACATTTTATTTTATAATATGAGTAAACCATTTTGCTTGACGGTCTCATCTCAAATGTCTCCATAATATTTTTTATTGTAAAGTTAAGTTGAATGTCCAATGTTTCTGTAAAATCAAAAGTATTTTTTTTGTCCAAAGAATTTGGAATATAATGTACCCTGTAATTAAGACTAATTGTATGCGTTTGGTTCGTATTGTAATGTGAGTAATGATAATGTAATATAATTAGTTAGATATTTCATATTTAACCTTCGAAAATGAGAGAGACTGATGAACGAAGGAAAGTACCGAATCTCTATGAATATGACTTGACAGGGATTTATACAACTAAAAGAATTGCGTTTATAATCCCAAGTTTTGCCTCAGAAACAAAGTTTTAAAATGAATTGTGTGTGATAAGTAGTGGGAGAGGTAGATTTAATTGCGATTCAGTAATGTATTATAACTATACAAGTTTTTATCCTTTACAATTTGTAATATTGTATTTCTACAATTGTAGAAAAAATAAGGATTATGTAAATATATATAAAGTATTGAGTCGGTGTGATCATCAAATATTAATAATATACTATTCAAGTTTTTAAATAAATAAATGTACAATACACAAATTTGTACTTGTGCACGAGAAGAAAAAAGAGATATGTAAGTAATTCTCCACATTGTCACACTGATTATTTTTCACTGCTTATTCAAAAATCCCTTAAGACTTGACTTGACTTGGTATCAATATAGCTATAAGTGCGAATCCACGTATTAGATATGGTAAACTAAAATTCCACACACATATTTTAATTTCTACTGATATGCAAACCTGTGTTAGAGTAACTGTTTACACTGTGCACTCACTGCGTAATGATTAGTGTGTGTGTTTTGTAACAGTGTCGTCACTCGTCACCGTCAAATATTTACAATTTTTGAGCACAAAGTAAATAATATACAGGGATAACCTTTAAAATATCTGTGGTATGTACTAAACATACTTAATCTGCGTGTGTTATTTAAATGAGTGAGGCTACTGAGGGGTGTTGCATTAAATGTACTGCTGACAAAGTGTAAAAAAATTGCATTCATTGAGTGTGTGCAGAGGATTGTTGATGGGTGCTATAACTTATAAATTTTTGCCCAGGAAATATTGTTGTTTCGTCTTCAGCCCACCGTTACAAAGTATATTACGTACATGAGGTAAATATGTGTGTGTTTTACGTACCTCACACACAAAAGGATTTGAGACAAGAGGAGGGAATGGCTATTGTTTCATGTTTAATTGCTCTTGACTTGTGTGTGTATGATCTTTTGCCACAAGTATGAGAATATAAAAATGGAAATTATGGTTCCTTCAGTCTGATTGGGTGGCACTTTTCAACCGTATCGGAAATGCTCATTTGTTGACGAAGCTTCCTTTCGTAGTCGTAAAAATGTAAAAATTATTTTTGGGAAAACGATGTTGCCATCATCCAACGCAAGTCAAATCCAATGAATTTACTCCTCTTGTGTGTAACAACGTCTGAAGGTATATAATAATATGAAGAATATGAACGTGTATATTTGTATACCTTCATTTCAGATGACAGTTGCATTGTTTTTACAAACACTTCACACGTCTCAAGTGACATGAGAACCAGCCGTCACCTCTGTTTATACAATATTATTGTGTGTGTGTGTCTACATGTGTCTCTGTGTGTAAAGGACACACACACTCAAGAGTTGCGGATTACTGACAAGAACCTTGAGGAGTTGAGTTGGTTTCCTGTGAAAATATTTTTTTGAGGTAAAAAACAAAGGACTGACCATTGACATTTTCAATGAATTTTTTCCCCAATTAAGCTCTCCTACATAATATCCACACAAACACATGAGAAAGACTTTGTTCTGTGCCGATGAATGTTAATAATGCAATTAACAACAATGTAATACATGAAAATAATTGACATCGAAATAAAACTCAGTCAGACTTACAAACTAGGTTACAAAAATGGAGAGTTACAAGATGAGGAGGATTTATCGTGACATTAAACTTGACAAAAATTTATTTTATTCAAAAATAATATCATCAGTTAGTTAGATATAATATATATTAGAATATATTTATCTATAATTATACGTCAATTCCACGTTTGTTCTTTGGACATTTTTAAACTCGATAGAGAGAGTGAGTGTGTGTGGACACAGTTTAATTTAAATATCATGATTATTAGGATTTTTTTATAATATTGACAATTGGGAATGAGTATATTTGTCATTATCAACATTTCATGACAATTTTTTGTTTTTATTTGATTGTGTTGTTTTCTCTTTGTACATTAAAATTTCTAATATCCCCAAAGATCAATATTTTTCAGTATAATTTTTTTTGTTTTCACTAAAAATCCATTACCCACATAATTTATAGAGAGAGATACTGGCTGAATTTTCTTTGATTTAAGGGACATGAGGGACTTTGCAAATCAGAAACTGGCAAGAAAAAATACTTTGAGATACTTGTGTGTACCATTAGAGAGCACAAAATAGTATGATTGACAGGGGGTGAAAGAATTCAAGAAAATAAGGGGGGAATGGAACTGTGGACGTTTCATATAATTTAGAGAAATAAAAAACAAATTGAAAAAATTCTACAAAATATGAATTTAGAATGAATCTTTAAAAAAACGTTTTAAGTATAGCCTCTTAAAAAACTGGCAACAAAAATCACTACAGGATCTACCTAACCTATTTTTCTATTATTATTCACCTGTCTATAGAGGCTGGAGAGTTGCCTATAATTGAGTACGTCGCTTAAAGAGATGTTGAGAGATAGAGATAGAGTGAAGACAAATATTTTCAAAAAAATATATAAACCCACGACTTTGAATAAAGAGAGTGAAAGGAAGGAGAAAGGTAGTGAATTAATTTTTCAAAAAATTATTAAATCTTTGAAAAAAATTTCATTACACTGGAGAGAGACAGGAAGAGAAGAAGTTAGACGTAGTAGGCATGTTGAGCTTCATAAATGGGGTGAGCAGCTTGGTACTGGTATTGTTGATGGTAGACGGGTTGGTAGTGGACCACTGGAGCTGGTTGGTAGACTGGTTGGTAGACCAAGTGTTTACTCACATCACTCCTGGACACGGCCACGGCACTTGAGTGTCCATCTTGATAGGCATATGAAGTTTGTTGATTTCCAAGGGCATCCCTGACTACATGTGTGTCACTGGAAGCCGCCGGAAGTGAAAACAGCAGTCCTGGGCGGGCAGAGGTCATAACCGCGAGGGTCATCAAAACAACGGCAATCTAAAATTTTTCAAAAAAATAGATATTTTAACACCAAGATATTTTCTTCTAAACCACACACACTCTTTCCAGATAACTCCTTTGTTCTCACTGGTTCTTGAAAAAAAGCTTTTTGACTTGAAATGTAATGTCACTTCTGTCCAATGAAATATACGGGACAAAGAATTTGCAGAAAATCGAAAATAAATTCTGGAGGGAAACTGGATAGAAAACTGAACACAAAAACGAGATGTAGGGAGACTGGAAAATCCGGGAATAAAACACTGGATAACAGGAGAGAGGATAACGAAGAGAGAGAGTTTAAAAAAGAAATTGAAAATGACTACACTTACGATTGAAGAATGCATGTTGGCTTTTTTGAAGTTTGTTGTTGTTGTTTTTGAGAGAAAAATATGGACTGAACTGTTGAGCACCTCAACTGTAAGTTGTTCTACCTCTTTGGAAAGACAAGTGAATAATGATTCGGTTGAGGAAATAGTTAGCTATTTATACGTGCATTCCTCCCAAAAAACACGAGTTTTTAACCCACCTTGCTGAATTCAAGCCTCTGTCCAGGCTCTCTCTCTCCCTCTCCCTCCCCTATTCCTCATAACAATAATGATCGTCATGAGGAGGGATATGTAGGGTACACAGGTGTGTGTACCTTGTGTGTGTCACTAACGTAACTACCTCCATAAGACATAACATGGGAAACCGTAACAGACTTATATCCTTCTCTTTGGGGATTTTCTTGAAGCCTCTCCTCTCTCTCACATAGACATGGGCACACACACTATTTTTTGTACCGCCAACACTCCACATCCCAATGAGAAGGCACACACACAATCAAAACACATACCCATACATAACAGGAGAGAGAGAGAAGACGTTTGATATATTCATATCAAAAAATGTGAACAGCTCCATGATATAATTTTCCCTCCTTCTGTGTGATATTCCTGTCAATGTGGTATAATCCATCATTTTCACACACACACACACACACACACAACCTGTGAACTTGTCTGAGAAAAACATATCTACCCCACTCATTTGATAAAAAAAAAAGTACGATCTTTTCATGTGAATTAATTAATGAAAAAAGAAAGAGAAAATGACGATTAAGACATGAGGTTCTAGAAGTATGTATTGTGGTTTATGTATATACACACACACATTATTTAACCATATTATTTAAATGTAATACTGTATGAGACACACACCTTCCTTCCCCCCAGTTATATTTAATTATTGTATAACAAAGCAGGAGGAGGAATTGACCAGTCAAGTTTCTAATGTAAATTAACTCCTCATCATTTTCATAGGGCGATTCAATATTTTATGAATGTAAAACATGGTAGGATTTTTAAGTTGGTTGTTGTTGTACAGATATGTATAGGAAGACTTGCTGAAAAAAATGTACGTTAATACACACACACGCTCTCAGGTAAGGTATTAATGTACAAAATTGGATTGTTAAGTCTTGGGCGGTCAAGGAATGAGAACCACAATCATTCCGCCTGTTCAATAATAATAATCATCATTTAAAGTACTTTTGTTGGGTTGTCTCACTATTTTTTCTTTCTCTCTTTCAAAAAATCGTAAAACAACATAAAGTTTTATTGTGGGAATCTCCCTGGCTCTCTTGGACGCTTTGGAGATTCTAATTCTGTGTACTTACTTAAGTAACAGACGGAATGTGATGGATACTTTCAATGCATCATTTGTAATTGTCATCATATTCCTTATCGTCTCGTCGACAGGATTTAACCTTAACCATATTTATAGTAGTGTATCTTCCTCATCTTAATAAGCACTGCTACAATACAATACAGTTATTATTAATGGCTAGGTTAATTACTCAGTTGCTAATATTGTGGATTTTTTCTATCTGCTCTGTACGTCTTTTTTCTGTCCCTTAATTAAGAAATCTAATTAAAAACCTTCAATTTAATTCTTTATTTGACTTTTGTAATTCATTATTTATTCAATTTTCCATAACATTTCTCTGCTTGTGTGTGTGCATCCACATTTCCATTGATGGCGAACTGATAATGAACAAATTATTTTTATGTCAATGGAATTTATTTGTCATTGTCCTTCCTTGTCACAAATTGAAAATCCATCCTGTTTTTCTCCACTTTACTCTTAAAACAAGGATGATGTTCTGCCTGATAACTTGGTATTAATTTTAGTACTAATTGAAATTAATGAATCCACTCAATAACATCTTGACAAACCATTCGACAAGGATGTGGGATTCTTTATGTACTGCGCATTTCTTTCATTGACTCCAAATGTCACTGACATGACACACAGGGATTCTAACTAGTCTATTTTGACATATATTCGAATAAGTTGTGAACATGAAAAATATTATGGAAGCTCTACTTAGTTTCTGAGCTAAATTTTTTGATGAAAAAAATTGTGTCATCCCAACTTATTAGTCTTCAGATTCATTCACTGAAAACAAAGATACATAAGAAGGAACATCAAGGGAAACCTGTGAATGACAATATATATACAGAGAATTTAAATCTGTTCCTTAAAATACATATTTGAAAAGAGGCAGAGTGAAAAAAATGATAATTTTTGTGGGTGAGGGCTAGGATTTAGCATTGAGCCGCTCAAAATTTTACGACTTTTTCCAACTCCTTCAAAAACCAATTTTACAATTATAAAAAAAAATGGGACGAATCTTTAGGAAGGATTTCCCATCCCCTCATCCTATTCTCCATATATACAGGACATGTCGTGAGGAGAGAACTCTTTTTATATCTACAGGGAGGGCCTAAGTAAAGTAGACAACTTTCATCTGGAATAACTTTTGTAGCTTTTCGAATTATTTCCTGAAAGTCATATCTCGGTGTAGCCAAGGGAAAAGGTAATTGATCCACTT